>VUYV01000073.1:2724695-2742195 GCA_008711295.1 Anarhynchus alexandrinus
CGCTCCTCCTGCGGGAGTGTGGCGGGGAGGGATATGGGGGGGGGAAGGTAGGGGGGGAAGTCGGTCACTGGAGGAAGTTGTAGGACATCTGAACGCGCAGAGCACGTGTTTCCATCGGGCTCATGGCGGCTGCCGCTGCCGCCGCCACCGTGGGTGGGTGCGGACTGGGAAGAGCGCTTTGTTCCTTTCGCTTGGCCGGCCGACACCGGAGCGGAGGCGGGAAGGGATCCCGGCCGCGCCTGGGGCCTGGAGAGGCGGCTCGCTCCGGGGTTGGAGGGGGGTGGGGGGGGCAGCGAGTTTGCAAACGGGAGGTGGAGGCAGCAGCGGGTGTCAGTGACGGTATCGCGGTGGTAGCGGCGGCTGCATGTGGCAGGTCTGCTCTTCCTCCCACCCCCGCCATTGGCTTCTTGCTCCATTTCTAACTTGTTCAGAGCCTCTTAGGGAGTGTGTTAGAGAGACAGAGAGAGGGAGGTGAGTCAGAGTGTCTGGCTGGGTTGTGTAAAACCTGCAGTGAAAGCTACCCCACCCCCGCTAGGCAGTGGTGTTAGGGCTTTCCTTTGTGTTAGTGCTTCTTTTGAGGAATTTTGTGCGTCTTCCAAAACTAAAAAGTATCAGGAAAGTGGTCTACTATTTTTATTTTGGGGGTTTTTTTTTTTTTTTTTCAAGAATAGGGCAGTCTGTTGCATGTATTGTCACTTGAATTGTTCTACTTAAAGATATTTTTAGCTTAATTATGATGCTTATTGCATTTGAACAGATATCTGGAAACATGGCTACTGAACATGTTAATGGGAATGGTACTGAAGAGCCCATGGATACTTCTGCTGCAGTTACCCATTCTGAGCATTTCCAGACATTGCTTGATGCTGGTTTACCACAGAAAGTTGCTGAAAAACTAGATGAAATTTACGTTGCAGGTAAGATGTAAAACTTGCAAAACCACACAATATTTTATTGGATTCTGCTGTCTTTGGGCTAAAATAGCAACTTTTTGTGGTTTCCAAAAGTATGGGAACTGCAGTCTTACCAAAATCTGTGGATATTTTCCATTCAGTGCTTTAATTTGTTGTCGTATTTTTCAGAGAAAAGTTTTGGGCCAGGCCACCTGGGCTAAAGGGTGGGAAGGAGGAAGAGTATGCAGGTGACCATAGCAACAGCTGGAGTAGGCAACAGATGATTTTTAGGAGGAGTAGGTGATGTTGGTGGTCGTGCATTTTTTACAGTAGTTGTAGGTAACTCTGAGCAACTTAAGCCTTGGTATTCATCTTCTCATATAAATGGTACTTCGTGACATAGTATTTGAGCTCGTGGATGCAAAGGTAATTGTTTAGTTCCATCAGACATGGTAATAGCTAGCATTTTTAAAGCTTCATTTTTGGATTGTGGTGGTCAATTTCAGTGCTGCAGTTTGTTTGGCTTTATAGTTTTCTTAAAATGTACCAAGGTACCAGTGCTAGGTAAGCTAAGTCAGGTTTTGATAGATCCTTCTGAATTCAGCTTCAGGATATTGGAAATAAACTTAGCCCATGTAGCATCTGGGTTTCACAGAAGTCAAACAAATCCATAAGTGTGGTAACTGTTACTCTGAACCTTAACTTTTGACACTTTTGATGAAAAAATGGTTAAAATACACTTAAATATTTACCTTTAAGAGGACTAAGTGATTTCTTAGGTATTAGTAACTTACATAAATCAGTAATTGATTTAGGGGTCACTGAAATGTGTTAGATGTGTTAAATGTGGTTAAACAAAGATTGCTGCCCAAATGTAATTAGTATTTTTTTTCTTTTCTCTAGGGCTAGTTGCACATAGTGATCTAGATGAAAGAGCTATTGAAGCTTTAAAGGAATTTAATGAAGAAGGTGCATTGGCAGTGCTTCAGCAGTTTAAAGACAGTGATCTCTCACACGTTCAGGTAATGTTAAGCAATTTAGAATAATTGTTGAGGGATAAACTGCTAGTTGACTGGCAAGAGATTTGCTTAAGTCTCTAAAGTGATCCATATGTGATGTGTAAAAAGGGGTGCTGTATTAGTTCAAGGTAAAATTAGATTCTGGCTCGTCATGTTTTCAGAACTGAAGATTAATATATCTTTTGCAGAACAAAAGTGCCTTTTTATGTGGAGTCATGAAGACATACAGGCAGAGGGAAAAACAGGGGACCAAGGTGGCAGATTCTAGCAAAGGACCAGATGAGGCAAAAATTAAGGTATGTGCCTAAAAGATAAAAGTTATGCAGTGTATCTGTTTTTTAAAACTGTTGTGACAGATGCCTTGTTTCTTTTGGAACTGTGCTTTTCTAAAAAAAGGCTATTTTAGATTATTGGTCATTATTTGAAAGCTGTTACTTGCGTTTTTATCTTACACTTCATTCTCTTCAAGAGGAAACAAAATACTGTTAATTACTGGAACTGAATGTATATAAAAGTGAAAAAGATTTGACAGTTTGCTTTATGTCTAGTTGAGGCAGTTCTACTATTTCATAGTTAAAAGTTTTTGAAAGCTTGTCAGCATACGTCTTAGTGTTCAGAATGCATAACTGCAGCTACTAGTGGTTGGTTTTGTTTCTTTTTTTTTGTTTACTTCAGTTCAGGTTTAAAGCAACCCCACAATAGGGAAGAGATGCCACATGTGTCTGAAAAGACAGATTGTAGTGGATTTAGGATTTAGCCCACTTCTTACGGCATAATCACTGTTCTCATAAACTATACCCCAAACTGTCTTCGTAATGGACATGTTATTTCTTGGACCGAGTCTTCTGCTAGCAAGAGACTTCTGTCTCAAGAGTTAGGCATACTATGATTTATTTTAAAATTCTGTGACGAGTAACTTTACCAAAGGAAAACCATCTAAGCATGCTTAGTTGATGTCTTAAAAAGCAAGAGAATCTTTCATCTTTAGCTTTCATGTGTAAACTGCAAAATGAATGTGTTGTATATTGCAAATAATTGTGTAGCTTGCGAAACTAGAAAATCTTTTTTCTCCTGACTTTGAGGCTGGGTTGACATTAATTATAAATTCAAAAACCTGATACAGTTTTTGTCAGTACCACATAAAACAACAACAGTATGAAGACTCAGTTAACTAACTTGAAGTAGCATAGCTTTTACTGCTGATGGCTATGGCATTTAAAATAACTTTGCAATTTTCCAGTTGTGAAATTACTAACTCTTGACTATAATTAGGCTTGTTTAATATGCTATTTCTTTGTGTGTACAGTTGATTTGTCTTTCTACAAAATTATTAAGAAAGACTAATTTCAGAGGAGTTTCTCATTATGTATTTGCATACTGAATTTATCTAACATTTTAAATTTGTAGTGTATCTGTAACTGTATGCAGTGATTCTAGCATATATTATCTCCCTAGCACAGGATCAGTTGTGCTGGGGTGCCCTATGTGCCCACAAGGAATTTGAGGAGGGAAGGATAGGAGAAAGGAAGTAGTACTACCACTTCAGTGGTGGGATACCTGAAGCAGTCAGTACAGTGTTCCAGGGGTGTAATCACTTAAACATGTGTTCTTTAACATCACACTTATGAGTAATCTCATTAAGTGAAGGGAACTCCTGTGCATAAATGTTTGCAGGATTGGACATGCCAAAACAAGAAGTGGCTCAGACTAAGATCTTTGCAATTAAAGGGAAGCTCGCTATTCTATTGGCTCTTTTTTTGCATGAAAATGAAGGAATTGGGAAAACTATGTGAATCTCTGATTTTCTATGAGTGTTTCTTTAACTGATAGTGCTAATAATTGTTTTGCAAGTTTCTTGTTGAAGTACTAGCAGTAGGCTCGTTTGCCTGTGGGAGTTTCAAAGCAGTACAGTTTAAGAGGTATTATAAGCATGTCTGTGAATGAAGTGCATCTAAACTAGCTCAGTTTGTACATGATTTTAAAATTTTAAGTTTCTCACTTGAAGGCACTCTTGGAGAGAACTGGCTACACTCTTGATGTGACTACTGGACAGAGAAAGTATGGTGGTCCCCCTCCAGAGTCTGTATATTCAGGACAACAACCTTCTGTTGGTACAGAGGTAAGGAAATGTTGATGTAGTTATATTCTTATTAATTGGAAGTATTTTTTTATAAACAATGGTCTGTATGTCTGTTGTAGATATTTGTGGGCAAGATTCCAAGAGACTTGTTTGAAGATGAACTTGTTCCATTATTTGAGAAAGCTGGCCCTATATGGGATCTCCGCTTAATGATGGATCCACTAACTGGTCTAAATAGAGGATATGCTTTTGTCACTTTTTGTACTAAAGAGGCAGCTCAGGAAGCTGTTAAACTGGTAAGTTTTCTTGGATTTTTTTTTTTTTTTGAGGAAAAAAAGCTTATAAGCAGTTGACCTGATCCTAATGCTTAAGATGAAATTGTCATTTGTTAGTTTATTTCATAAATGTCCACAAGTTTTTTTTTAAATATTTTGACATCGTGTATAAATTTTTACTGGCTGTATTAGTGATGGGGAAGGGACACCTGATGGACTGCTGTTTGATGCAGTTAGATGAGCCTTTGTTATTAACAAAAGTTGTATTAGCAATAGTGACTTCTGAGCTGGATGAGTTTTGGAGAGAAGCAGTGTCTGGGTAGTTGTGGTACAAGAGAAGTGTTGGTCAGGTTGTCAGTGATTTCTGATTTGCTTCTGCACCAGCAGGGGGCCCCGTGCTGGAAAAATGCTTCTAAAGTCACAGAATTTCATAAGATACTTCAGATGAGAAATAATCACTCTTGAGTGTTACGGTCTGTTCTGTTTGCTGCAACTGACTGGAAAAAGTCATAAATCCTGCCAGATTAAAAAACATTTCCCCTATTTTACAGAGAGGTGTGAAACAGTTTGATATAAGGAATGGCTACTCTTAATGAGCTTTCCAGGTTTTATGCATGAGGTATCCATCACTAAAAAAGAGGGGGGGGAAGAAACACCACCCTGATCATTGCACTGCACCTTTGTTTTTCTAGTTAAGTTGAATTTGAATTTTTTGAGCTAATTGCTACTACATGGATATGGCCAAGATCAGTGTGCAGGTATGACCCCTCAGGAGTGCTAACCATACTCATTCTGAGGTGTACTGATACTGCATTAATATAGTAAGGTTAAAATCTTTGTTTCTTAATAAGGTAGGTGTTAAACCATTAAGGTACCCTATTGACATATTAATAATATGAGTGAGTTGGTGGAGACAAATCAAGCTGAAGATGGGAATGTGTTTTGGAAAAGTATAGAAATGTCTACAAAAGTAGAAGTACAAATATCGGGTAAATGCTGTTTAGCTTTTTAAATAAGAACGGTTGCTGTTCCTGTCTGTGTTTAATCCAAATACACTGAGGATAACTGTGTATACCTCTTTGTACTTTCATTGTCAACCTAGCTATTTATATTCTGCGTGAACTCTTAAGAGTTATGCACATGACTTAGCAAAACAGTGAATCAAGTCAAATGCACTCTTAGAAGCACCTAATAAGCAAACAAAAAGGAATTTTTCTTCAGTTATTTGGATTTTGCTTAAAGGCAGCTCTCTCTGAAGTCATTCAGGTTGTGTTTCCATAAAAGTAACATCAGATCCTAGCCTCAGTCTTCCACTAAACGATACAAGGGAAGGACGTACTTGATGTCCCTTCATATCTGATTTTTGATATGTAGGAAAAAAAAAAGCATTGTGTTCTAGTTTTCAGTTAAATAGCCACTGAGTGTAATAGTTGAAAAGCGTTGAGATTGGTGGGGCGGTTTTTCAGCCTTCATGGTAACCTTAACCTCTTTAAGGGCAGGGTTAGTTTTGAATTGGATCCTATGGCATTTGTAATCTTTTGAATGGTTCCAACCTGGCTAGTTTGGTGTATTACAAGTTTCCCAAGTTGTCTAGGAATGATTTGCAGGGGTACAAGCAAAATATGGCTGTATAGCTCAGTTGAAAATTTGGGTCTATGACTTGTATTAGTTACACATGCATGAGAGAGGCTGCTGAAAGACCTCTTAGAAATGCTGAACCCTTGGTTCTAGCTGTTTTAATATCCTAGTATTTTAACAGGCGGTGTTCTTTTTTGATACTACCAGTAATCTTCTGATGTGCATACAACTTACTTCTCAGCTTTCTGGACTCCCTGGAATACGGCTTCTTTTGTTATTTCCCATCATCTTCCCAGAGGCTTTTTTTTTTTTCCATTCAGGACTCTGATGTATAGCAAAAATGAGAATAAAAATCTCTGCATTGCCTATAGGCTTCTGAGTAATAAGAGACAGCTATGAGATTTTGTCAATACCCAAACTGCAGCAGAGAATAAACTGACCTGTCTTCAGGCTCCTGCAGTTGGCGTAACATATTTTGCATACAATTCATACTTGCATGGCTGTCGTATCATCCAGTCTTTCTAACAACTTAATGTAAAACTGAATTAAAATTTTTGGATATATCCAACTTATTGTTGACTTACCCTATTCATTAACCAGAAGAAATCTTGCAATTTAAAAGGTTGGAGCCTTGATTTTGTTAGGCATGTGCATTTTTAAGCCACTTAAAAGGAAGAATTCCCTAAATTGTGTTTGAAATACCTTTGGGGCTGTACTTGAGACAAAAATGGAGTAATGCTGTGGCCTGAGACTGAGAATATTTACAGATGTGAACAGTAGTTAATTTTATGTCCGGTACTTAATCCAGTGTGGTTAACCCTTGCTGGTTAAGTAGAAATGGCATCTCAAATGCTGTTCACACAAGCACTGACTATCAGAAGTATGATTTTTTTTTAGTTTTTTTTTTTTTAACCTCGGGCATGTTTTTCCTGTTACCATGTTAGTGTTTACCTTCTGTTTTATACTGGTTTGAGTTAAGAATTATAACTCCAGTTGTGTTCTTTTGCTCACATTCAGTTCTCCCTCCTATTTCATATGCAGTTGATAGATTTCAGTTTTTCAAAAGATTTCTGAGTGATTAAGGTTACTGTAGACATGTACAGGATAAATAGTTGAGATGAAGCTTGTAGGAAAACACTGAAAACTATAGTAGCATACAGTGTACTTATGACTAGAGCAAGTGTAAGCTTGATTTAAAGTGCAGGTACAGGTAAGTTACGCAAATGCAAATATGTCCCTTAAGCGGTTTCCTGCCTGTGCATAGCAGTACAACTTGCCATTTGCTGCTGGAAATAAGCTAAAATTGCTGGTGAAAGTTAAAGTGGATAAAATGACAAGACAGACCTTATGCATACTTTGACCTGTTTGTGAGTAGGTTCTTATAGAACTTGGCAAAAGAAAATATGTATCTGTTATAGTGTCTAGAGGGTAGTAATATCTCTGTTACTAACTTCGGGCGTTGATTCAGTGGTGACAGAAGGGGGAAGCAGTATGCTGACATAGCTAATTTGGTAGCCTGACTGTTTTGGCACTTAACCCAGATCATGATTTGGGCCTGTTCGTGTCTAATCTAGTTTACAGATTGTATGCAAACTATTTACCTAAAACCCACCAACTTTACATTCAAAAGTGCCTAATTCAGGACTGCGTTCTCTGTGTTAAGAGAAACATACAATGAAAAGTAGTAGTTAATGTACTGTAGTATGAAAAATCTACTAGAAACTACTGTCAATGTGGAATTGCAAAATGGTAGAATATTTTAAAAGTTTAAGTTATGAAATACTATTTTGTTGCCATGAGTTGTATGAAAGGCGCTTTTTTGGATTAAATGTGTAGCCAAACAGAAACCATTGGATAATATCTTCTATTGTCCATATAGAATAGAATATTTCCGTTGGAAGGGACCTGCAATAATCATCTAGTCCAACTGTGTCACTGCTTCAGAGCCGACCAAAAGTTAAAACATTATTATTAAGGGCATTGTCCAAATGCCTCTTAAACACAGACAGGTTTGGGGCATTGACCACCTCTCTAGGAAGCCTGTTCCAGCATTTGACCACAGTCTTGGTAAAAAAATGCTTCCTTGTGTAAAGAAATGTTTCCTAATGTACACTTCAGTTAATGAAGAACCAGTTTGTGTCTTGTTTCCAGAATAATAAGACTGTCAGCTTTTTAAAAGGTGTTTCTTTAAAGGATTTTTTTTTTGAGGTACTGTAATCTGTCTCTTCATTAATGTGTATAAGTCTGTTAGTGATCGTAAATATAATGTATATGTACGGTCTTCCTATGCAACTATTTCCTACTTCAAAATCAACTATTCCTCTGCCACGTGGGCACCAGATATGGATACAGAAGTCTTTTACTGTATACTACTATGTTTTGAGACATAATTAATTAGGAAGATGCCACTCCAGATCCTTTTCATGTGTACGGTTCTTCTTTTAGCTCACTTCTGGTACAGTTGTCTAGCTTTGAAAATTTTCAATGATGTAGTTTTTGTTTGCAAGAGATAAATATAAACAAATAAGCATCTTAATTCACTAAAATCACTGATTTTAGTGCACAAAGCAAGAAGGCGTGTGGGAGAACCTATGCACGAAGGTTCACCACCAAACACAAAATAATTTGTAGAATAAATAACTAGATTAAATTAAATTAAAAAGCTGTCCTACTACTTGTCAATAAGATGTTGACCACAAAATACATTTTCCTAGCTAAAGAACTGTCTGTTGCAGGGCTTCCAGTTGGAAAGGGGTTGATGTACCACCAGTTGACCTCCCTGCTGCTTGTTTGGATGATGCATGTCTGTGTCTGCATCTCAGTGAAAGGCATTTTTTGTCAACAGATGTCTACAGTAATACTTTTTTTTTTTTCCTTAAACTGCTGACTTGTTCAGGGTGTCTTCTAAACAATCTGTTATGGGAGAAGCATTTGAACAGAAGTTTTAGGATTTCAAATCAGTAGAAGGTTCTTCTTGCTGTTTACTATCTTTACATGCATAAGCTATGTGCTTTGGAAAGTATTTGCTAATTGCTCTTGCACGTTTTGTGGAGAAGACCGGATCACTGCTCTCTTTCTTTTGTTAACTATGGAACTTTAGAAGGGAATCTGACTTTATTGTAACTCCTGTCTTGGATTATATGCAATTCAAGAATTCATAGATGCAATCTATAGAGGAACTTGCATTTTTGTCTGCACTGTTTTGAAGGGAGAAGCCTTGACCTTGATGACTTGGACATAAGATTTACCTTTCATGGTTCTATGTGAAAAACTCTCTAAAGAAACATGTATCAAGAGAGAGGCTTGAACAAGAAAGGAAGGATAATTGTTGGCTGAAATTGTTGAGATATCTTGGAGGACATGGGTATACTTGAGAACAGTTGAATATTCATCATAAGTGTGTTAAACTCCAAAGAATTTAATATATTACTAAATGGTGTGTTTGCAAAAGTTAAATATTTGGTATGCTGCTGTTGGAGGGGAGTGAAAATTATCTGTAGCTGATGATTGTCCAATTATTTTTCTTTCAGTACAACAACCACGAAATTCGTTCTGGAAAGCACATTGGTGTATGCATCTCTGTTGCCAATAATAGGCTTTTTGTTGGTTCTATTCCTAAGAGTAAAACCAAGGAGCAAATTGTTGAAGAATTTAGCAAAGTAACAGGTAAGTCAATAACTGTGTTTTATAGAGCTGGAGAGATGTTAAACATGATCAGTGATGAACCCGCTTCACCATCTTTTGGTTTATGGTTGAATGATGATGATTTCAAATGAAGACCACTTAGCATTTCTCTCGACTTTTAAGTGATTTTTTTAACTGTTGTTGTGCTGAGGGCTGAAATATTTGTGATCAGATTAGATGTGTGGTTTCAAGTTTTATCTAGAGAATAAGTGTGTCATGTTTAAAAAAGCCATTCAAAGAAACATGATTTAATTATTTCAATACTAATGGATGTTTTTAAACTTTTCAAGACAAAACTGAAGCAGGTTGGAGAACGTAACTAGTTCTGTGCTTCAGAATTCTTAGTGATTTGATAAGGATCTCTTTTTGATAACGGTGTATAAACTGGGGCAAAGGTAACATTTAAGGGATTTCTCTGGTACTGAATGATATACTTTAGGTTCCTTGGAGCAACACTGAAATTTTTCAGATGTCCTAAAATCATGCAAGTTTGACCTCTTGTTGTTTAGACATCCATGGAAACAACACATGCTGATAGGTGGTGCGACTTAGGTGTTTGAGAAGAGAACTGAGAAAGCACAACTTTTTGGTGCCCTTACCTCTCCATTCAGTTAGAGGAAAGGTACTCTTTCATAGCTACTAAACTTTCTTCACTTAATAAAATGGAACCTAGGTCAGGATAGTGTAATATCTCTCTTTTAAAATGTTGGCCCTGAAGGTACGGAAATTTTAGTATGTACACAGTCTCAAAAGTCTAGTGTGTTTGTCTTTTGGAACCACTTGTCAGACGCAAACTTACCAGAAAGATAATCCCTACTTTGTAATACAAATTCATGCATTGAAGCCATAACAACTAAATGTTTTTCTTAATTTCAGAGGGTCTTACAGATGTCATATTGTATCATCAGCCTGATGACAAGAAAAAGAACCGGGGTTTCTGTTTCCTTGAATACGAAGATCACAAAACTGCTGCTCAGGCCAGACGTAGGTTAATGAGTGGCAAAGTGAAAGTTTGGGGAAATGTTGTTACAGTTGAATGGGCTGACCCTATAGAAGACCCAGATCCTGAAGTCATGGCAAAGGTAATAAAGCTGTAAGGGAACCACAATACCTTTAAAGTGCCTTGTTCAAAAGGAAGTACTTCCTGACATAAGCCTAAGTTTAAATAGCATCTTTCAGCCTTCTTGACAGAGATTTTGTGAGATGGTGAAAATATGAATACAGTCTAGAATTGATGAGACTTTAAAAATTCTATTGGCTGATGTTATTTTGCGCTCCCAAGGCTGAATGTTGAACACAGTTTTTGCCAAAATGACACATAGGCCTGATGTAGTTAATTTCTCATCTGGAAGTGGTGGTGGTGACTCCAAAAGTTGAAATAGTTTTGTAGCTTAATATTTGGAGGGACAGAAATCTAGATATGATCACAGAACAAGCCTTAATTCTTTTTAACTCTGGAACTCTGGATAATATCTTTATCTCTTCAGAACTGGAACGTGTCAGTAAGATGCATAAACGTATTTTCAAAGTTGCCTTTAGCAGTTACTTCTGAGCAGTTAGGCACTTACGTTGTGTTTAGAACTTTGTATCTTTATTTTTAATTTGGGGGGGTTAATTCCTTCAAATATTAAGACTAGTAATAGTTTGGATTTTGAATATTTCACTAAAACTGAAGTCTGAACTGTTAACATCTTCAAGTATGTTCTAGCAGTTTTTATATATGTGTGGTACTTTGCCAGAAACGAATTATCTGATTTTTTTTTTATTTGTCAGATAATGGCCAACCCTGTCTTTTTCAGTTATGTTGTGTAGCTGAGTTGTTTAATGGAAACTCCTAGCTAGCCCATATCCTTATCTCTTTCTCTTTGCTTGCTTTTCGTCTGTGCTTTTACTCTCACCTGAGACACGTCACTTGCTGGAGTCCTACTTTGATGGACCTAGTAAGATAGCTTGGCTGGGATCTCCTCTTTGGTGAGCCATAAGGGAAAAGGGTTGGGGTGGGGGCTCATGTTAGGGAAAAAGCTGCTTTTGTAATACAGGTATTACAGAAGCTTTTGGACTACCCTGTCTGCAGACTTTGTTTTTCTTGCCCGGCATCATAGACTTAGCAGCAGTGGGGAAGTCTTGCAGGTAAAATTTGTCGAAGGTGGCACTTCCTAAATAAGGCAGCCTATTTATCTGTTCAGTTTCTTGGCTCAAAAGAGAAGATAACTAATCCAGCGACCTGTTAAAATAAATTAGCAGGAACTTCTGCTGACACGACTGAATTAGATGAGCAGGAAGCGATAGGGGACATAATCAGGTATTTTTCCTAAGTAGGTTTACAGATGTGGGGAATGAAAAGCTAACAAAGTTAAAGCTTAATAGTGGCTTGCCCCATTTAATATGCATTTTTTTGAATGTGTTAATGCCTTGTATTTTTTTGTATTTGAAATGGGACATGAAAAGGGATGAAACATAAATATGGAAAATGTGCAGAAAATCAACTTTTATACTTCTGCCATATGCCAAAGATATCGGGCATGGAGCTTGGGTTGAAGACATATGGAAAAGCGAAACTATGTGAATGAGAATACTGAAAAAGTAGAGAACATCTGGCGCTTCTGGAAGTGTTTGGTTTACTTTCTGTTGTTAATTGCCATGTTTCTCCTAAGAGAAAGAGCAGCTGAGCTGTTGCTGCAGTCAATAATCTCCCAGATGTGAGCGGCAGGTTGGCTGTCACTGCTTCTGAGTACTGTCAGTCGGGAGCAAAGGGAGAGCTATTGACCCTTGTTGTCTTACACATGCCTGTGGCAGAAGGCTCTGGAGAAAACACTGACTAGGAGGAGTAGATTACTTTTATCAGAATAATCATCTGATCCCAGTGGTTTTCTTGTCAAGACTGCTAGAAAAGTAAATCCATAAGAGCGAACCATGGGGCAGACAAATTCACCTTTGTAGCCAGAAGGTGAACAGCGTTGTTCTAAATACCTTGCAGAAGCAGCATGTCATTTCCTCAATATATGGACACCTACTCATTTACTTTAAACTTCTGAAATGTTTACTTGAGCCTTGTTTCCTTTCTTCTCCAGACGTTTGCTTAAATGTTGTGGAGGGTACTTTATCGATGCACAGTTAAATGGGCTGTTACGTTACATACCAAATACCGTGAGGCAGAAAACTAGATTCTGAAGCTAGACATACATGCTACAGGAGATCAGTGTTTGTACTGACAGATCACAGTATAATTGGTTAAGTAACTGATTTCTGGTCCAAAGGGAACTTTTTTCCAACTTCCAGTAGCTGTCTTGATAGCATAATTTCTCCAAAGTGTTACTTTGATGCCTCTTATACCTGTAGTGCAGATAAATTTCTTAATGTTTTACTTGATTTCTGTATCATGGCTGAGGCTATAGAGGATGTTCTGGAGTGGCAGGTTAAGCAGCTAAATAAAGTCTTATGCTTGTGGCTGCCTGGTAGATTACAGGACAAGAGACAGGGCTAGTAACCCTTGGAGAATGTGGTAATGAAGTCTGAAGTGTTTGTGCTGTAGGTAAGAGGAGGAAAAGGAGCAGATCCCAGAAGTGTTGAGGGTAGTCTAGTCTTAAGCAGTTTTAAAAGCAGGTTCTGCCTTTATGGCAAAATGTTGCTCCTGGGTATATTGCTTGTTAGGTGTGTATTTATGGATCCTTGGTGTTATAATCTGTGAGCCTTAATGAAGAGGACTTCCTTTTTTTTTTCTTTTTTTCCCTCTTTAGATAGCTTAATTGAAGTAAAAATGGGTTCATCTTTTCTCAACCTATGCTTTATCCTGCCTCCTAGCTTTGACATCTTTGACCTGTCCAGCTACGCTTTTAACCTGTAACATGACTGAGGGTGTTAAAGTTTTAGCTGTTAGAGATTAATGGATTTGTCTACACTGGGGGGGGAGGGGGAAATTAGTTACTTTTTACTACTATAAAAAATACTGTGTTAGTGCATGTTGTAACAAAAACTGGTGATTTTTGAGGTTTTTAATCATGTCAGACACTATGTCAGTCACGGTGGATTTATTAGTGAAGGCTACTTAGGGTTCCTTGTGAAATTTTAGTTTTCATCCTTTCCTAAAGTACAAGAATCGGGAATGTTTGTTTGAAAGTTACCAGTTTTTAAAACCGTTGATTATACCATAAAACTTTCTGTAATTCATTTTCATTAAATAAGGTTAAGGTAGCAATTAGGACAGTTTACTAAAAGTGGTTATTACGTATGGGTTACAAGAAATAAATGTTGCTCTTACCATCAAGGTGTGTAGGAGAAGCTTAACGCAGGATAGGAAGCAGTTTTCCTCATGGAGCTCTCTATGACTTTTATCATCTCCTGAGAATCAGCAAGAGTAACTATTTCCAGAGACTATAGAGTTGATACACTGGGTCAGGTTTATGATCTGTAATACCTCTTCTTCCAAACCCTGCATCCCATCGTAGTTCGGCTTGTGAGACAAAGATTTATGGAAGCCAGTCCTGTTTATTTGTAACTTAAATACATAGTAATTCTTATAAAAAGGGTGTCTGGATTTATTGAGGTCCTGTATGTTGTGGGAGTAGTGATTATAGCTCTGCTTCAAAAATTGAAGCAGGCTTTCTTTGGTTCCTTCACAGTCTGTGTTATTTGGGTTGACCTTCAGGGTTAGGAGCGGAAAGTCAGTGTTGCCATGTATAATGTTCACTTTTTGTCATCAGCTAGTTTGAAACCACTAGCAGTGGAGGGGATGTAAACAGAAGTTGCAGGTCTTTGCAGCTGATGTGCAGCTGCATTGTAGGAAGGTAAGACTGAGCATTCTTTGGCAGTAGGAGGTGACTAGACTGTCAGGGCATGGTGGCAGCATATGGAAGGAACTCTCCCCAACAAGTCAAAGAGGCTTGTAAATTGTGAGAACTCATGGATGACATCATGTCATGCAACTTCAGTGTGGATGCAAGGACAAGTCTTTGAATAGAAACAGGTCACTAACATATGTGATTCCTGGTGTCCAGTGTACGTTGTCTGATATAGCAAATAAGAGTCTGGTTTAAGCTTTTGTCAGACTGCTCTGTATTTTCTTTATTGTAAGCAGTTAGTGGTTGGTGAAACTTTATATAGATGATTTAGTCACTAACAGGCAGTTAACAGGGCATATCTCAATAGTTGAAAGATAACTATCCTCTCTGATCTGAAAAGTTGCATAGCAGTCTTGTGTAGCTTAAGAGCCATGTTGCATGCTTTAGAGAGCTGGGGGACGGAACAGACTTTCAGAGTTATTTGGAGGTGGCTGTTTCTCAAGGGAAGGACACAGTTTGGCTTGTGAAAAAGTCCAAGGGTGACTTGGCAGTGTCAGCCTTAGCATCCCGTTCTGTCTGCGTTCTCTCTTCTAGCTGTGAATTCAGGTCACTGAGTGCTCCTCAGGCAAGCATAGTCCTGATGCTAGGTATTTGGTGTAGCTACGGCATGGGAGCCACAAGTTAAGCAGCTTGAGAGCTGCAGGCCTGTCACCTCTGACCTAGATATTATAGTGATGACTGTTCTGCAAATACCTGAGCAAAAACCTGTCTAAACAATGAAATGTTTTGATAAGTTAATTATTTTGTGTGTAACCAATCCTGGTTACCATCTTTCAAGTTTGAAAGTGTTCTGAGTTGAAAATTACTGCTGCTAGGATTCTTTTAAATATTAACACAAATTGGATTGACTTTCAGGATGCTAATACTGCGTGATTGTGTTTGAAAACAGGTCGAATATTTCTATCAGTCAGGGTATTTTGGAGCCAACTCATGCTGTATGAATATATAAATATACATATTCATGTATATATATAAAAAATGCTGTACATAAAATGTAGTGACGTTTTCAGTACTGGCAATAGCAGTGACTTGCAAAACTTCATTTTGTGTTTTGGAATTCGATCATACTTCTAAGTCCTAATCTTTTTTATTTTTTTATTTTTTAGGTAAAAGTTTTGTTTGTACGCAATCTTGCCAATACTGTAACAGAGGAGATACTAGAAAAGGCCTTCAGTCAATTTGGAAAGCTAGAGCGAGTGAAGAAGCTAAAAGACTATGCTTTCATTCATTTTGATGAACGGGATGGTGCTGTAAAGGTAAGTGAAGAGGACTGTAACTGTGTGTGTAAGTAGTTGACTACACAACGTTTAGAAGATATATACGTCTTTTAACTTGAGGAAAAGGTCTGTCTGGAGAAATGGTAACATGCTGTCACTGATAACTGTGTCCTCTCTGGGAGTCTCCTAGGAAGACGCAGTTGCAAGCTTTAAAAGTGGATCTTGGATCTACCTATCCAAAGTAATTCTGCTGAGGAATGTCTAAGATGATCATCTGTGTTATTGTTTGAAACTGGAGTGCCAGAAATGAATGACTTCTCAACAAATTATTGGTAGAATCTAAAGCAGTTTCTCTGGAGCAGATGATAAAACCTCTTTATTTTCCAAGAGCAGAATTACTTTTTTATGGGTGTGGAATAAGCACCTTTTCTTTTGATGAGAGGCGCTGGACAATTGAGTAATTGTCATTTCTGGATTTTGCTAGCCTGGTCTTGGTGTTTTTTCTCCTATCATCTGTTGTTAGGAAGGGAAAGTGTAATTCCTCACCTGCCTATAGTGTATCTATTTTTTTGTGTTCTGTGGGAGGATGCAGGATACAAGGAGATTCAGTTTTTCTTACTCATCCAGAGGCCTTAAAGCAGATGCTTAGGAAAATGATGGAGTCTTTTCATAGGATATGTATCCCCATCAAGGCTTAGCTATGTAGAGTCCCTAAAAGTGGTATAATCTTTAGGATTCCCCTGCTTGAATTGAACTTGTAGCAATTACTGTGACCCATGGGAATTGTGCATGTGTTGGTGGGGTTTATTTTTGGTGGTGGTTTGTTTTGAGGTTTGTTTTGTGATCAGAATGTTAAATTCTAATTTTTGGCTTCTGGTTTAAAAAGAAAATTACATTTATTATAAGTGAAATAAAGGAATAAAAACATATACTGATCTCTAGCTGTAGTAGTGTTTGCATGTGTGCTGACATTAGAAATTTATTGCCTTATTGCAAAATCTGTACTTTCAGAGGACAGTTCCATCACTTCATTAATTGAAACAGCTTGCAAAGATTGAAGCCTATTTACAGTTTTGAGTGGAAGATTTCTAAACCAATACATGCAGTCCTGGGTTTGACAGCCAAGTTAAGAGGAAATGCATAACTCTGGAACCCACAATACTATGCTGTCTGATTATTAAAAATAAAAATAAAAATTCTAGCTTTATATGGTTATTTTAGCTCTGGATAACAAATTTTAAAATGTGTGGTCTAAAAGATAGAATAAAATTATTAACTTCAGATATGCTTAGAAGTATATTTAAAGTCTGGTTAATTCCTTTAGGCAATGGAAGAAATGAATGGCAAAGATTTAGAGGGAGAAAACATTGAAATTGTTTTTGCTAAGCCACCAGATCAAAAAAGGAAAGAACGGAAAGCTCAGAGACAAGCGGCTAAAAATCAGATGTAAGTGTAAATGCATGCACATATGTTGTATTATTTCTGAAAGACATGTACACTGCTACAGAATTAGAACTTCTGGGTATTTTAGTAGGTGTACTATAGTGTGTATAGGTTTTCTGGTTTCTGAAAATTTTTGATTCATTTCTGTTGTTTGCATTTTACTTAAGACCTAGTAGTGGTGTTGGTGAGAATTCAGGTACTGTTTTGCTGTGCTCATTGAGTGTGAGAGCACCAGAGGGAATGTTTGAAGGTCATGAAACATACACACCACTTTTTCTTCTAAACTTTCATGTAGTTCTGCACTGATATGTCATGTGGATGAACTTAGCACCATGTACTCCTCCCAGCTGGCTTAGCAGTACTGATACAGCCCTCCCCCTGTATAGTAAAGTAATCACTGAAAGGAGGATCCTGACATTCTTTTTTCCCCACTTCCAGAAGACAGATCCGCTCATAAAGTTTGTAAACTCATA
>VUYV01000073.1:2747195-2765981 GCA_008711295.1 Anarhynchus alexandrinus
CCTAACTTTTTAAATAAAATCAGTTTGTGACAAAGTGGTAAAACACCCATAGCAAAATCCCAAAGTTAGTGGTAATCAGAAAGCAAAATGTTCTTGTCTAGTAGTTTTATTTTAAAATAATTCATTTTGCTAAGATTTTATGTTAACAAATGTACAGACCAGAGTTTAAAATGATTTATCTAATTGATTCCTTTTGTTACCTGGCTAGCAGGGAAAAGGGGTCGAGGCCGGTCCTGACCTGTTACAATGAAGACTGACTTGCTATGTGGGATTACACCAGAAGCTTGCAGTGGAGTAATGGTAAGGATATCAAGCAACCTTAAGTATCTCAGCTGTATAGGAGCATATTCTGTTGCAAAAGACCTTCCTGCGAAGATCATGGATTCAAATATGGGACATTTGAACTAATACTTGGACTTTGAAATGAATTTCTTTAACAGTTTTCTCTGCAGTGCAAGTTATTAAACTAAAGCTACTCTATTTCCCCAATGTGTTCAACAAAATCCTTAACGTCTAGCATGGTATCTTAATAAAGAATAAAGTTGTTCTTTAAAAAATCTGCTTTAAGTAGATTTTTCCCCCAAGTTTTCTTGGTTAAGGATTCCAAAAGTGGTATTCACAAATTCTTGCATTTAAATTTTTATTGCAGTGGTATAGATGAATACCATCATTGGTATCCTTAAATTTTATTTCTGCTCATGAAGGTTAATCATGATTGTTTATATAGTAATCACTTATGAATTGTGTTCAGATACAGCAGTTTCAGGTGTAATCATCAGAGCTGGTTAGTCAGGCATTCCAGATAGTGGTTCTTTTCAGAACCTTTTTTAAAGGGTTGGTTAACTACCTCAGTAGCAGAGGATTGAACTATACCCTGTCTGTACTGTACATAGAAAATCTTTGTAGATAAAAGCAAGGCTTGTTTAATATGATATGAGGGTAAGATTATAATATACCAAATGTAACATTCTTAGTTGCCTTTAGTTCCAGAGGCTTTGTAAGACTTCCTCATGACCATCATAACAGGCCTTGCTTTTGTCGTATTTTGTGGCTGAAAAAGCAGCCTTGCTTCTTCAGATATTGTAGTTATTTGGATGTATAATAGTTTAGCAAGATGTTACTTTTGTAAGACATCAGATGTTCAAAAAAAGTGCATCAGCAACTTGTACTAAATACTGCAGTGTCCCTTTATAAAAGGTCAGACTAAAACTGACAACTGTACAGTGAAGCCTGACATTTGGATATTTTGAAGTTTTTCATAAATCATAGAATAGTATATGGCTGTAGTTTAGCTTTTTAGGTAAAAGGTATGTTTTCATTAGTGCATTTCTTATTGCTGATCACTGTAAAAACATGTGGATCAGCTTTCCATTTCTCTTGCGCAGATCATGATAACCTGTAGAGTAGAGTAGAGTACAATCATTTGTGCTATGTTTTTAATTTTCTAAAGCACCTTGATGACAGTGAGTGTTCAGTGGTGAAGCATCCTCTATTGAACCACCCTTAAAAAAGACAAAACAAAAGCAAAAGAACCTTGCCAAGTCCAACTTCATATAGGTAAAAGGTAGATAAAATTATGACTTACTTTGGACTTGGCATAAAGAGCTTCCCTTAACCCCCTGCCCAAAGGGATACTGCAGTTATACTACATACCCATAGGCACCACAATGAAAATTGAAGCTTATACCTAATTAAGGTTTTATACACACCAGTTCCCCCAGTAAATGCAAATTTTAACAAAATTAGACATGTCATATGTTGAAAATGCTCATGGCAAACAATCATTTTGCATTCCTGCAAATAAAATTGTTTTATACTGTAAGCTGGAGGCGAGTGTAACTTATTTTTGTAATAAAGTTTTTATTTTTTTTATGTGTCATTAATATAAATGTGTGTTAGTACAGAGATCTTCTGGTTAAAAACTTAGAATCGCACACATTTCAGTATGTTTACTTGTATTTACATAATTTTTAGAATAGTGGTTGCCAATAGCCTGTATGTTTCACATTAATTGATTTTTTTTTTGTTATCTTAATAAACCATTTTAGTATGTTGTATGTCAATTACTGGGATAGCTGGGACATGAAGTGTAATTTAAAATTGTCAAGTATTCATTGGAATATGTAAATGTGCCTTGCCAGTTTTGAACTTTAAGACAAAGTAAGTGAATGATGGTGAAATGAGTAGTCAATGCTAAGAGACATTTGCTACCACAGTTTGATATACTGCCCTTGCTAAAGAAAAGTAACTTTTTTCCTCAGATTTGAGCATAAAAGTATACAGTTGCATTAGCTTCTAAATTTTCAAATCTAGTGATAGAATATTAGGCTTATGGAAAGTGGGTTTGCTAATTGTAGCCTTAAGTATAATTTTGAATTTCAATGTAATCCTTGGTGCTGGCATTCCCAGTGCCAAGGAGTTTAAATGCTCCCTTCAAAGAGGTTGCCATGCCTACTGGCACTTTTTACTGTCATATGGTTTTATAAGGAACACTGTCAAGATGTGGAAACCAATTTTGAACTTGCTATAAAATGAAAATGCTGGGGGCTGTAGGAGAGGGGAAGTCCTCAGATTTCTTAATCTTGAAATCTCTCCATTGCTGAAAAACTGAAAACACTTGTGGGATCACAAGTGCTAGTGACTAGTTCTTAGTCTGGAAATATGTTGGGGGGATAATATACTTAGGGAATTATAACAGTTGATGGAAGTGCGTAAAAACATTGCTATTGAGGCACTACATGTGTTGAAATTGTGGATCATATCCTTAATTTCAGCTCTGATAAAAGCATGGGGGGGACTACTGTTAAAAAAACGTTTTTTAAAAAAAAAAAGGCAAAATTGACAGGAAAGTGTTTTTAAGGGAATGCAAGCAATGGTGAGTGAGCAAAATATCAGGATCTTGACAGTGTTCCCTCTAATTATGAACTCAAGCCATTATAACTTTTAAAATTAAATATGATTTGCACTGTTCTGATATTGGTGCAGTTTTTTAGCAAAATAATCAGAAAACTAAATTGCATGTGGTGATTAATATTGTGGGGAAAAAAACAAATCAAAAATGTTATTTTCAAAGCTTTAAATTTGTGTAAAGAAAAACAGTCATTATTAAGTAGAAATAATGGTGAGACTGGGCGAGTGCATATATACAACATCAGTTTGGTTGCACTTGGGTGTTGGTAAACTTGAAATGTTCTACAGCAATAATGCATCTCGTACAGGGTGCTTTGGTGACAAATGGACATATAACACGCAGTTCTTTTTGGCATGTTAAACGCACGTGTTGACTTAATGTATTATGCTGCCTCTGTTTATTCTCATAGGAGGCTTTCTTTACTGAAACACCTGCAAAGGTTTGAGTATAAGCTAGTGTAGTTCCACATTGGTTTGTAATGTGTTCCTAAATTTGAAGCCTAGTTGAATTTAATTAGAAATCGGAAACTACTGTTGCTGCTTAACACTTCTGGTTTATAAACACTCCAATACATAGCTTTTTAAAGTATGCATTTGTTTAAATACTCTTTTTTGTTTGAAAGGTTTCATATAGGACATACAACTGTACTTTTTTTTTTTTTTCCAGTTTTTAAAGAGGAGATTTGTTACAGCCCGGAGCTTAAGTTTGTGTTTTTAGTGTTTGGAGGAAGGCTGTTACTACAGATACTAAGACCAGTTTCTGAATTTCTGCATTGTACAACTTACCTAAATACTGTCTTAAAATCTTAAATAAGGAATACTAATTCTGTTCTTGTTTGGAGTGAGGGGTATGACATAGTCTAAAATAAACTTAGCCTCCTCTGAAGGTAGGATTCCCAACTTAATATTTCAGGATAGAAATGTTATATATGGCTGCAACTTTATTTTTCTCCTGTGCCTTTGATAATTCTTGAGAGGCTTAACTTTTCTGTTCGGCCTAGCAGTTATTTTGATGCTTCCATACATCAGTGAGGGGAGAGGGTTTTTTTTAAGAAATAAAACTGAAAGGCTACATGGACATAAACACGTGTAACATTTTCTGAAAAGACTGTTCAATTTGATACATTCCACAAAATTAAGACTTATTCCCTCACCTGTATTAGTGAAAACTTAGTGGGAAATGTTAATTGTTTAAAATGGAATAGCAAGTTTTGGAAGTAGGCAATAAACTTTACAATGTAGTGTTCTGAGAATTGAAATTGGTAAAGTTGGAGCTCGAGTTTGTGTTCATAGCCTGAAGTTTATGAATTCCAGCTTTCACTGGCTGTGGTGGACTTAAAAGTCTGTCTTTGCCGAGTGTCTTGCTGAATTAATTCCAGCATCAGCACATGACATCTCTTGGCTGGAGCTAGCTAGCTGCATTAGTTGGGCAGAGGAAACACCGGATAGTACTTTGTCATTTACTCTGTCAGATAAAAATGGTATGTGGCAACAGGAGGGGAAGTCGAGCTGAAGATTCCTCGATCCTTAATATGGGTAGTGGGGGGAGAAGGAATAAATTATTAATTGTTACTTTACAGCCATCTAGTGCAAACAAACATAAAGCTTCCTAGAAGCTCTGATGTGAAACTTTTTTCTAGGAGACCAACTTTCACATAGTCATATGTTTGACACTTTGCAAGTGTTTAATTATACTTGTGTTATAAAATCCACAGTGTGAAAGAGTGACTTGACTTTGGTACTCCTTTGCCTTGATTGTTACAATAGATAGATAGGTTGAAAAGTGCCACAAGGACTAGCTTCTTAGTTTCCTTGGAATTTGGAGAGCGGGGTGATTGTCTCATGTAATGATATCTTTTTCTTGCCAGCTGGTTACTATTTTTTTCCACAAACATGCATATTTTTGAATGGCCAGCTCTTGAGTGGATGTTGCACAGCTGAGCTCATCCAGAAACATTGGGTTACATCGATTATTTAAAGCTATCTTTGTGAAAGCTTCTTTAGATGGTCCGACTTCCAGGTACATGGTAAAAGCTTTTTTTTTTTAAATAAAAAAAAAAAAAAAAAAAAAAAAGAAAAAAGCATCTGTGACAGTCTAGAAAACACAGTTGTAGTATGTAGGTAATTGGTAATTAAATACAGCCTGAATATTTAAAGTTTAAATCACAAGATGCATTCCGGTTCCAAGAGCTGTTTCATTCCTGAATGTTCATGAAACTTAGTGTCTACTCCAAAGCCAACACTTAGTTTCTGACGGTCATTTAGGTAAAACTTGCAGTGTCAGAAATCTGGATTCCCTCTAGTCTGATATATTTGGCTGATTAACAGTGACAGTTCACTATCTCTGTTTGCACAGTTAGTGTAACAATATGGTTTTACTTGTTTTCATCACTAATGTGTAGAAAAGACGTTGAATCTTACTGCTCATTTTCTTTGCACTAAGGAAGTTATGAAATGCACTGTTAGTTCTGCTACACAGCCAGTAGAATAGCCTATGCCATTTGACTGCACAGAAGATAATGGTAAGTAAAAATAGATGTTCTAGTACTTTAATGACTTGTAGTACCTAAAATCTAACTTCAGTAGACTGTTTAATTGACTCCTCATCTGAAGTTATTACGGAGGTTGTGGGTTTAAACTCTTCCATTTTAGCGTGTCCACTTCAATGCTAAATGAATGTTGAGTGTAAATCTATGGAGTGTAATCTTACGCTCCACACATTAATGTTCACTACTTCAGGACTAAAAAACTCTGAAATGCTTCATAGATCATTGAGTATGTATTTTTAAACTGATGTGTTAGCTATCATAGTAGTTCAAGGGATTTTTCATTAATACAGTCAGTCTTTGAAAGCCAGGAGCTGAATGTATCAGGTACTGGGTTCCTGGTTTCAAGTGTAGCATTTCCAGTATTCTGCTATCTAAAGTAACATTTTCAGATTTTTTTTTTTTTTTCCTCTTAAGTGGAATGAAGAACACACCTAATTCTGTCACTAGCAGTGGTTGTTTAAAAACTATATTACTAAATGTAGCTAATTTGGGATTATAAAGCTTCCTCTGTGAGAATTCAACAAAGGCAATTTTATACATATCCTATTAGTAAATCAGGGCTTTTCTTAAGGTGCAATTTCCCCATACTTAAGAATGAAGCTCTGTATTAGGAAACAGTGCTGAGAGCTAGTCTAAAGTAAATTATCATTAATGTTTTCATAATGCAGATGTATCACAGTTGGAAGGTGAACTTAATCTTTAATACTATGGCGTTTGAGATGACAGATAAAAATATCTAGTCCCTGCATCTGGAGAAGCTGAAGTGGCTGTTAAAGGCCTGTTCCTGTTTCAGATTGTGGCCAAAGGCTTCCATCGGATAGTGCAATGAAACCTTTTTTTCTTCCAGTGCAAACAGTTGTCCTAACAAGCTAACCTGTTTCCAGTCCACAGTTTTCAACAGAATTCTTGAATTTTGTACATATGCTTAAATTGATAGTTTTAGCAGAAGACAAACCTCCAGTGGCAATCACTAGTGTATATGCGAGTAGTACTTTAACCAAGAAGTGACCAATATGTAACTTTGACTTAAACTAGGGTAGTGAAACTGTCCTATATTCATATTACCTACACTTCTACAGAAGTATGTTAGTTTACGCTTCCTTCTGAATTAGTGGGATGCTTAAAAGCTACTTTGAAGAAAACCAAGGCATGTATGTTGTTAAAATCTGTCCAAATTTGCAAACAAAGAAATATGCTGCAGGTTTCATGCTAACGGAAGACTAGACTTGAACATAAAGGAGGAAAAAAATTATCCTAACTTCTCTCACTTGAACTCCTGAAAGTACCACAAGCTTTAGGTGGTGGCTTTAAGCTTCAACAGTGAGTAAATAGAAGCTATATTCATGGAGTTGAGTAATCTCTGCTGCTTTGCTCCCCGCTATGTTTTCATAATGCCAACACAGCCTCTCAGAAAATTATTTAAAAAAAAAAAAAAATAGCCCGTTATGGGATTAACTCCAGTGAGATTGGTCTTCCAGTTAAAATTAAGAAGGATCTGGAAGGTCTTAAATCCATTGGATTTAAAGTAAGTTGCGTGTGTGTGTGTGTTGTTTTGCAACTTGGTTTTTGCATAAAAGTTATCTTGCAATGGGAATGGTGTAATAAATGGCACTTGGCATTTTTTTTAATGGTATACTAATCTGAAAGACACAGAGTTTGGTTTGTTGATGTTGTGAGCTGTTCAGGTGGTCATGTTTCTATCCAAGAAAACAATCCTAATATCTGTATGGCATGAACTGATCAGACCAATAGTTGCTTCTTTGAGGTAGTCAGTCCTTTCTTAGGTTAACTGTTGAAATCGGTATGGATTTCTAATAGGAAGTACAGAGTTTTGTTTTCTTAATAGCAGGGTCTAAACTTTCACAGTTTATTGCCCTCAGTGTAATGTTTCTAAAGAGTACTGCTTTCATTGAGTAACAGGCAAGGAGGAGCATACAGATTAATGGTGAAAAAGCACTGCCGACTAAGCTTTTGAAAAGTGAAGCCTCCCAGTTTGTAATGTGTATTAAGGTGTACTCAACACATGGGTACAAAGGGCATTGAGGGAAATCAATTAGTGGTCA
Organism: Anarhynchus alexandrinus; assembly: GCA_008711295.1. Taxonomy (NCBI): domain Eukaryota; kingdom Metazoa; phylum Chordata; class Aves; order Charadriiformes; family Charadriidae; genus Anarhynchus; species Anarhynchus alexandrinus. The sequence continues at coordinate 2,754,718 of VUYV01000073.1, forward strand.
CATCTCAACAAGGTTAGCTCAAACTACCTTCATTGATGGCCTGCACTAAAGCAGATAATTTGGTACTGAAGTACACTAAAATGCTTCTGTAGTTTTACTGTGGAGTTAGTAAAGAACATCTAGGATAGTAACTCGGGTACAGCTGCAGGTAGATGATGATCCACTTCGATTTTTGTAGTCTGGAAGAACAAAAGACAGTCATGCATAATGTGTTTTAAGCATCTCTTAAATTTTTAAGTCCTTTTGAAAGCAACCTTTTTCTACTTTACTACATGAAGATGAAAACATTAAGGTTCGAATTCTGTATGCAGTTTAAAGATACAAGGACACATTAACTTAGCAATTCTTGTTTTCAAATCAGATGTCTGGGTGTAGTTAGAGCCCAGAAATCAAGGCATGCATTTTAGAATCATGGTAATTTTGTGACTTTGTGAAGAAATGCCCTGCTGTTAAACAGATACTCAGTCTATCCTAGAATCCCTGTACCTAGCAAAAATGCATCCATTGGGAAAAAAAAAACCCCAAAAACCACAAACCAAAAAAAAACCCAAAACAAACACAACAACGCCCACCCCCCTGTCTCTGAAAGGTGTTTAGGAAAGAACTGAAATATGCAACACTTCCTAAGAGCATGCAGGTTAAATAGGTGATAGGTGTTGAATTCTTAGATATGGGGCAAGGGAGCTAAATGTGATAATCTTGGAAATTCTGCCTCAGTCATGTTAAAAATGTTGTAGAGAGAGCTCAGGTTTCACAAATAAACTAAAATTGTGTTTAATGTTCAACTTAAAAAAGAACAGATATGTTTTGACTTGGACATCTTGAAGAACAAGAAGTATCCCTTGAAAGAGAAAACTTACAGGGTCTTCGGTAAATACCTTTGTTTTTTCTAAAGCAGTGATGACAACCAGGCCAGGGAAGGTCCTCAGGAATACTAAGGAGTATATTTTTCTTGTATTTAAAAGGTTGATCTAGGGGTGATAGAATCACAAACACTCCCCACTTGGGAAAGTTCTTAACAAAGCATATTCTTGTTTGCTCCCTGAGAAAACGTAAGGTGATGCAACAGTTGGGAAAAGAAACAGTCTACCTGTGGGCACGAGATGGCCATTAAATGTGCCTGAACTACAGTACTGGCAAGTTTGTAGTTTAGGGTTAAAGGCAAACTAGCCAGGCAAAGTAACCTGGTGAACCACACCATAGAGCAACATTTCATTAGCTGTGTTACAGCTTTGTAGGATCTTTCCTGCTATTAATCAGTCTATCCTTTTCCTGTGCAAGGTAGGCACACTCTAAGCCAGGCACCATCTAGCATCCACAGCGCGATGTGAAGGGAATGTCAGTTGATGGATCTTGCCCAGATTCAAACATCAGGTTGAAAGCAGATACAGGGTCCTTGGATTACATGTCGAAAGGTAAGAAGAACTTGTCCTTGCTGCCATAATCCTCAGGGCTGCTTTTTATCTTGGTAGAAATTCAGAAGAAAATAGTTTCTCTGGAAGTATCCCTGTAAGGGAGGAGGTTTTGAACACAGCAAAATATAAAAAAGCTGGAAAAAAAACCCTGTTACAATGCCTAATGCTGCTGTTTCAAAAGTCCTGTTCAGAGAGGTGAGTGATATCCTAGGGCTGCAGTTTGTAAACCTGCTGTTTTGAAGTGATGAACTGATAGTCTTAGCCCCAGGGAAGCAAGAGCCAGTCTTGAATATCTGATATACATGTTCCAAAGATGGACCTTTTTTTCAGTGTAGGTGAGGAGTTCTTCCATTTCTTACTGGTATAGCATGTTTCCCACTCACTGCGCTTAACAGTCCTTTAAAGGGTGGACAAAATTAGGGAAATGAGAAAAACTGTTACTAATAGGGCCTGATGATGCCTCCTAATTGAGTGATGCTTGAGGGAACGTGGTGTTCATAGCAAAGCTTGCATGCAGAGTCTTGATTTGAATGTCTCTTAATGCAGGGGACAAAGTGAGAATAGGTGTTCTGCTTGTAAAGCTGGGGTGAACCAATGCCAACTCAGCAGCCCCTTTCCAGCTTTCAAATTCAGGATGGGCCCAAAGAGCTCCCAAGTACACCAGCTTCTTGTACGGAGTTGTGTTTTTTCTGGAAAAGTGTCCAATACAAGCCCAGCATCTTGAGAGAGGGAAGTGGCTGATGGTTTCTTGGGGCCCGGCCAGGTCTCTTCATTAAAGACCTGGTGCTGCAGATAGCCCAAACAGGCATGTTCTACACTGGAGGTGGTGGTCTTCATGTGCTCAGAAATGAAGGTGCTTACAAGGTGCTTGGAAACAGACATCTGGGATCTCAAGAGATAAGGAGTTAAGAGCCAGTATGAAAGTTGTTAAACTTTGTCTGAAGATGTTCAGTTCCCTCAAGTCCAGGCTAGAGCTTACCTGTCAATATGAAAAAAATAGACCTTCTTAATGAACAAAAGGAATTTTATTCTAAGGCTCTGAAATGCAAAAGCCTGTATCAGATGGTAAGGTAGGAGAAGGCTGAAGAAGGAATGTGGTAAGGCAGAATACACTTGCCAAATTTTAGTTTTCCAGGTTGGTCTCTCCTTACCGAGTTAAAAAGAGGATCAGGTATAGGTAAGGCTTTGTATCTCGTTCATCAGCACTCAGGACGTACAGAAGCATTTGTTTTCATAGACAGCTTTCAGTGGGGAAAAGTTGTCATTTTCTCTGCAGGTGAGCATGGTGAGCAGCATCTCTGAAGACTCGATGGGAGATGGGAATGTTCCTGACTGTAGAAGTAATGTGAAGTGAGCATCCAATGGAGATTGGTGCATGTTCTTAGTTCTTGGTGAAACTCAGGTGAGCAGCTTTGATCTAAGACGCCTTGGACTAAATGCACTAACTCCATGTCTCCTCACTGCCGAAACTGCTCCTCCAGATAATCCATGATTTCATTTTTGTTCCTTTCTTTTGCTGGCTTTTAACTATTGCCCTTGGGCTTTAGGGAAGAAGAGAGTCATTACTGTATAGGTAGCTTGACTTCTCCAGCCCTAACAAACAACTGAAGGGGAAAATGGAGAGGGGAGCACAGCTGGGCATTGGTCCCCCCCCATTGTGGTCCTGGAGAACACCAGATACATGGGCTTTTCAGCATCGAGTGACTGGTATTCAAAGTTTTCTGACTGTAATATATCCCTGAAACACACTGGATGTAGATGATACACCACAGTATGGTGATAGGTTAGTACTTGATCTACAATTTATCCAAACTGAATGGTGATCAGTGGAGAACTTGCTACATATCCTAGATAAATTATGGTTATGAGACTCGCATGGGCTGCTGGGAACCTGGATGATATTACAAAATCCTTTCTTCATTTTGTTATTGTCTGACGCAAAATCTACTTTCTCAAGATAAAAAAAATATTATTATTTGTTCTTGCATCTGAACTGCACTGACCCCAACCTGAGGTCTATCTGAGGCCTCAGTTTTCCATGTGTGGTGGTATGAGCTGTCTTAGATGCATCTGTTGAAATCCCAAAGACCTCAATCTTCACTTGTAACTCCTGAGGGGGAGAAAATATACTACGAACTGGACCTACAGAGAATACCCCAAACTCGAGATTAGCTTCTTAAAGGGAAGAAAATGTTGTTCCTTACAGTTTGATACAAAAGATGGTGAGCTGATTTTTGTATTAAAATGCCCCCTTATTAATATATACTTTAAAATATATATGTGTCTGAAAGAGGAAAAACTTCAGGCCTAGCAATTTAAACCATTTCTTTTGTACTTCTGTAAAACAACAAAGATAAGCCAGGTAGCTTACAGAGTAGCAAGTCATTCAGTCACAAATCACAAATTGGTTTAGGAAGTTTTAGAATAATACTGAGTGTTAATAATAGTCCCCCCATACAGTCTCATACCCTACTAGCTCCAGTGTCTTTCCTAGGTAGAATACTAGTTACTTAAATAAAACAGAAAATAAAAATGAAAAGCAAAACCTGAAGTAATGGAGTTTTGCAGAAATTACCTAGGTCTTCCAAATAGTCCTTGTTTCTTGATTTCACAATTTGTCCCTTTTCCAAACAGCTCAAAGTCCTCTTACCTGCCTAAGCATGTCCTGTCCCTCCCCAAAGGACAATTTAGGGAAAACCACTGTGCGAGTGGCAAGTGTGCACCATAACCAGGAACTGCATTTGCAGAACATCCGGAGGAATCGCAACTAACTGTTCTTCGCTGCTCTGGAAGAGAGACCATGGCTTTCTGTCCTGCCAAGGTATGTCTGCTGATAGGACCATGGAGGGATTGTCTGCTTCTACGGAAGCACCATTAATGCCAGTGCCAGAGGTGAAGTGGTATCTAATAATATACCACTTTTCTATTAAAAATGCCAGCATTTTTGGGGGAGGGAAAGGTTTGGCGTACCTTCAGGAACTTGGGCAGCTGTCTGATAAAGATATCATTGATCAGCTATGAGCTGTAAAGAAGCTTGGCCTTGCAGAGCTTGGTACTGAGCCTCACTTATTAAATTCTCTCATTAAAACTATCATATTCCTTTTGTAGTGGAGCTTTACCATGGAGCTATATGCTCAGGTTATACCACAACATAAGTAATACAGGCAAGCTGTCCATGTGCTTCAAAAAAATGTTTTCAAAAAGCCTCAAAACTCATCCTTGCGTATGAGGAGGAATAGTCTTCTGTTCAGGTACTTTCATATTGTGCATTCTGCCTGTTAACATACATCAGATTTTTTTTGCTTTTGTCATACATTCAATATTCTTGCCAGGGAAACAAGATTTATGTCCTATGGCTTTTTATTATCTCTTTCACTATTCTGAAAATGCTTCAGTTTTTGCTGTACACCATTTAAATGGAGGAAAATGTCAAATTCATTGCATGCATCCTCAGCCAACAAATGGTAAAACAATATCCTGATTCTGGTTATACAACTGGTTCTGTAGCAATTCCTGTACAGTGTATGATGAAAGACTTAGCTGAATCACAAATAACTTTTTGAGGGTGATAATTAATGTTGCTTAACTTTTACCCTATACTGCTTTTACATACTTCATGTTGTTGGAGAAACTGGTTGCTCAAACTAAAAATATCTCTATGGAATTCTGACCTGGCAAAAACACTCCAGGCATTTACAGCTGCATCCGCAGAAGCTAAAGCAACGGCCTTCAGGATACCAGCTCGCCAGTCACCAAAAAATCCCTCCAGATCTCATCACTACATCTGGGCTTACGTGATCATTATCAGCAAATACAATGGACGTGTTAGTACCAGTAGAAAACTTTCTCTGATACAAACTGGCTTAAACAGCAACCTGTAGTTATAATTAGGCTTTTCCCCACTTTTGACAAGTTTGTGTGTTGATTAGAACTTCTTAAGTATGTGAAGACTTTAGGTCAGGAATTTTTTTCACTGTCTTGCTCCTAGAATGGAAAAAAGAATCCACCAGAAACGAGAGTTATGTCCAAATGAGGGAAAAAAGATGAATCTTAACAGGCTAAAATGTTAAAATACACTGAAGTGGACGCTGTCATGTGCAACCTGGTGTAGGGGAACCTCCTCTGGCAGGGGGGTTGGACTAAATGATCTCTAGAGGTCCCTTCCAACCCTGACCATTCCGTGATTCTGTAAGTGGGGCAAAAGAATAGTTAAGGAACGATTTAAGAAGGTACTAGTTCTATGAATAAAAATAATTTTGAATGCTGTTCTGTTGAACAGTTTTGTTCCCCCTGTTGCAGCCTGTCCCTACCCCAGCACTACAAAACAGAGGACATAATAAAATTAGAAAAGGATAGGGAGAGCAAAAAAGATAAAAGGTGCAAAAGTGCTCTCATGTGAAGAACAATTCACCAGAGCAGGAATCTCCATTGTGGAAAATAGTTTGTTCAGGTGGTGAAGAGTATTTTGATAAAATGATAAGCAGCAATTATGCTGAGTAGGGAATGACATTTCACCATCTCTTTTTACAAAGTACTAAATAAAACATGAATGTTTGGAGAGCTGTATCTTCACTCACACAAGCATAAATAAGTGGTGGAACTCATTGCTGCATGATTTTTGTGGATGTTAAAGTTCATGGCTGTTCAGAAAGCCAGTTAGGAAAAAAAATTCTTTCTCAGGATATTGCCAAGATTGCAAATCAGAGTAAAAGGATGTTCCAGGAAAGTAGTATTATATTCTTGCTATGATTTTACAGCTTTTTCCTAGGTATGTATCCCCTGATGGCCGTCATCACAAACAGGATGCTCATCTAGTTGAACCTTTGCTGATCCTATACAGCTGTTCTATGAATCCATCGAAGTATCTGCGATGAAAAATTTACACTAGGTTTAAATTCTCCAGGCCTCATCATCGTTATGAGGCATAGGTGCTTCAACACTTGGCAATGTTTTAACAGAAACACAGGTCATCTTACAAGGAGTTTCTTGACACTTGTTAAGTTCAGCTGAATCAGGGGAACATGGCTTAAGTTCCTCCTCAAACTCCCTACTTGAAAATTTCCCCCATTGACCTCAAAGTTGGTCAGTGGAAGCTCTCTTCAGGACCTGACACAGCTATTTTCACAAAGTGTGTATCCGGGGCAGGGTTTTCTTTATCCCCATTGTAAGTAAACAGCTTAATTTTCATTTAGACGGAGCTCTTAAGTATGTGCTATGGCATTGTTTTAACTATTTGCATTTGTACAGCTCATTTCTTTGACAAACTTTCTTACAAATTCTTAACATCCCTCAATATCTCTCTCTCTCTTCCCCCCCCCCCATTCCTCCCTGACCAGCCTAGGTTTTTGGAAGGAATGTTTTCTAGATCTTCCCCCTGCACATACCAATTCAGTTACCTCACTTAATAGTAGTTTAAGATGCATATCCAGAGAGCTTACCTTTTGTTCAGGTAAACTAATATAAAATTTCCATAGACTACATCTTTGCCAAATGTTGCCACAAAGCAAATGTTCACTTCTTCAAGCATTTTTCCAATGTCTCCTGTATAGGCCTAGTGCCTCTCTTTACGCATGTTCCTTAATGGTGTTTTTTGCTGGTTTGTGGTTGGTTGGGTTTTGTTTAGGTTTTTTGTTTTGTTTTTTTTCTTTATTTTGTAGGCCTCTTATTTCTTACTGTCTTGTCGTCAACTTCTACACCCACCTTGCAACTTTCTGCTCTATATCCTTCTCCTTTAATGTCCCATAAACTTAGTTTATGACAGGACAAATTATTTTCATCTCTAATATCTAAATTCTCTCCAGTATCTAGTCTGTAAAAGAATGTATTCAGAAAAATCCTTTTCATGTAAACAATTTGAGGAAAAGCTCTGTGTATATATATTAGTGTTGCTCTTACCCATTTTAATTTCTCCTTGAGAGTTACAAGTTCCTCAAGGCAAAACTGCCTCTAGCACATTGCCTCACCCCCCCTTCTTCTCAATGGTCCGTTTTCCCAAATGGACCTTGCTTGTCCCAGTGAAAGTGGAACACATTCAGCACTCCTCAACACCTCTCTGCCTGGCACCGTTCCTGTTGGGCATACAACTGACCCTCTGGAAACTGCCTCACTTGAAGTGGATTCTTTTAGTTGAATTTCCTTACCTGAACAGTCTCCCTGTCTTTTTTCCCCTGCAAGTGTTTGTTTTGTGTGGTGCCAGTCAGTGACTTCATGGCTTCAGTCCTAAGCACAGCCTGGTAGGTATTTTCAGGTCTTCTAATTGAATTATATTTTACAGTCTCTCTTGAAAAAAAAGTAATGATGAATTTTGAGTGGCCTGTTATAACTGAAACCCCTTAGCCCCTCCCCTTCAACTTCAATTGCCTGATGAATTTGTTCCTAAACAAACAACAACATTTTTAAATCTGTGTAATTTCAGTTGGCAGTTCATTCCCCTGCAATTGTGGAGACCAGTGATCTTTTGAGAATTATGTTGCCCATTTATTTAAAAATAATTTCTCCCTACCGCCTGCCATTTTGCTCCTTACTGTTCTGGAGCAGCTGAGCTCCCCCCATTCTTGTAGAAGACAACTTGTGTGGGATTTTATCTGGGAATCCAAAGCCCTTGTCACTGTATCCAGCAGCTACTTTTGGACCCTAGGTTATCATTTCCCCATCCAGTTTGCTTTTGTCTTACTATACTGAGGGTCAACATATGGTCTGTAAGGTGGCGGTCCAGGAAGCAAATTTAAGAACCCACAGCAATCACTGGCAGCACACATTCCCATACAGCTGACAAGCATGGGTCGGTGTGGGTGGTGCAGGGAGCTGACTCCCAAATGTCGTAAATCTATTAGCAGTTTATTAACTCACCAACAGACAAATGAATGTGACTATTTATAACAGTAAAGCTAATTTTGTTTGCCTAAGTGCTAATAATTATCCTCCTACCCAAACCAAACGAGAAATGTGTATCAAATAGTCAGCCTCTACTCTCCCTCAAAGTTTCAGTGTTCCTTTAATACAGAAAAGTCAAGAAGCACAACTCGATGTCAATTTTCACCTTAGGTTTTTTTGCATACAAAAGAATTATCTCACAGACCTAAACCAGTAACTGTTGATGGATGCCCTTTAAGTTTTGAACTTAAAAGTCAAGTCTAAAGTGCCTACTAAAGCTTAGTTCTCTTGGAATCCGAGTCACCAATTTCAGATTCACTTTTTTATTTAAGCTCAGCTATTTGCTAAATACTTTAAATAAATGTTCTCTAAGTTTTCTGCTAAATGGCTGAAGTTAAATGGGCAGCTTCATATTAACCTTTAAGCTTCTGGATCATCCCTGGATGATCAGGGACTTGTGGGGAATAATTTATAAAAGAAAAGTAATTCTTCGTTGGGTAAATATGAAGGATTACATTATGTAAGTTAGCAAGGACAACTGTAGCCTTGAAAAAGATAAATATGTAATGCCTTGAAAAGAGCAAGAGCAGACTTGCAGAGTAAATTAAATGCAGTCAGCTGATGAGAATCAGTGTATTATGGTTCACTGCCTGGTTTATTAAAACAAGCAAGGTTTTTTTAAGCTAAAAAAAAAGCACTTTGGTAAATAGAATCTCAGCCTTATAACTGATACTATTCAACCAACAGATGTAGCTTTATATTTTAAGTTATGTTGAAAATCTACACTAATATATTTTTTGAATGCTAGAACATGCTATCTTCTGTTGCTATTAAAAAAAAAAAAAAGTGTGGAGAACTGACTCCATAAGACTTGTATGATAAGTGAAAGATCCTTTTACATTTTAAATATTAAAATCTAGCTTTCCAGAATAACCGAGTCCTGGCCACAGTGCTTCAGAGGCCGTCTCCAGATGCACATTTTCCCCTTGAGTTCTCCAGTTAACCAGAGAATCTTCCCAAGAACTTAATGTGAAGAGAGAAAGACTTGCTATTCCTGGGGAATGGAAAAGGTCTTATTTCTCACATAAATTCAATGGAATTTTGAAAAGCTTGTTGTTGTCGTCAATATTTCACTTTTGTTCTTCCATACTTTTATTTTCTTGGAAAACAAACCTCAGCTCTGTCTTCTGGTGTAGCAGAACAGTCTGAGTAGTCATAGGGGTGAGGGTTACAGAGGGTGATGGGCAATGCTAACACTACTGTCTCTGGCAGGGCAGGATGGGATAAAGCAGGTTGGTGTAGTGTCTGCCCAGCAGATGTAAAGTCTGTGAATTCAAGGAAGTTGCACAACTGCTCAGATGATAAGGTATAATTAGTACCAAATGTGAATGTGGCAATTTTGCACTAAATAAACATAACCCTAAACAGGGAAGCTACAAATTTAAAGAAACTTTTACCCAGAGTAGAGAACACAAATGGAAGCAGAAGTTTGACTTCTGTTCCTGGTGGTTTGCTGTGCAAGTCACTTGCTACGTTACAGGTATGTGATGCTGTGACACCTTATTGAAATATTTTAAGAATTTCATTTTTTTAAAAAGTTATTTCTTATTAAAATCATTGCAAAATAAATGACCAAAAATCACAAGCTGAGGATAAAGTAAACCAGGTAGCAAAAAAAATACATCTAAGGAAAATTAATTTCCTCTAAATAGACTGAATGGAGATTTGCTGTGTGTATGCACCTTATTTGTTCATTTTTTTTCCTAATAGAAAACATGTGGACTGACATGAAATAATACTGTGCAGATGCTCTTAAAGAAATTCAAGCTGACCCTGGGCTTTTGCCAAGCTGTCTGAGAAAGGTCAACATACTGAAGTCAAACTGCAGCATTGCACCTGCTCTAGAGGTCAAGGGAAGTGTTGCATAAAATGACAAAACATCTGAGCAAAGATTCTGAAAGCTATTTTCAGCTTTTGATTTCTAGATACCGACTCACCTTCCAAATACTGACTTTTCCTTAACAGCGTTGTTGTGGGGTTTTCACTGAAGATTTAAACACAAGTCTTCTGAACAGAAGTATTTCATATGTACTCCCATGCCTTTTGACCAAATATGCCTGTGTCGGGCTAGTGCAAATGAATATAAAAGGCAACAGCAACTTCTCAAAACAACTCAAAAATAAAAGCAGGCACTTTTTGAGCAGGTCTTTTTCATATTGGCAATGCAGAAGCACCTCTATCAGTAAGATATTCCGTAAGTTGTTTAAGCATTTTTATTTTGTCCATTGAACTAATCTTCCCATAGCCAGTACCGTCATATTAACATAACTTTGAGCTTCCTAAGACTGAATAACTAGAGTTGCTGAAAGCATTCAAACAATTCGAAAGCTTGTGACTCACACTGTATGTGAAGGCAGCTATCCATGTGAAGTTGGCTTTAAATTCTTCTTGCTAGCAATAAACTACATTCCAGAATTAATATATTCACAGTGTCTTAACCTTGTATACTTACTGATGTTAATGAGAGGTGTGTTACATATCCTACCCTGTTCCTTTTCTTCACAAGCAATTACGCAGTTTTGAGAGGTGTTTATACGGTTTTAGTGTCCTGGTCACTACATGATTTAGTTCAGTCATCATCTAAATATAGCGCATTTAATCAGATGTAGCGGTTTCTGGCTGCTCGGCGCTGGGAGCCCCTGTTGTCCAGAACCTAAGTATTTATAACTAGGTAAGCTTTCTGTCATCAGAGATCTTCTATTTACAGGGCTGAGCACAGCGTGTTACACGGCAGAGCGCGAAATGCCACCCGAGTTGCCTCACCGGCGGGCTGCTGGCGGCATCCCTCCGGGAGCCGGAGGCCGACCGGGCTCGACAGCTCCTTCCTCCTCCGCTCCCCCTCGCAGCCGGCCTTGCCGCCGCTTCTCCCCGACAGCTATCACCATGGCCCCAGGCCCACCCCGCCCCCCTCCCCCC
>VUYV01000073.1:2771869-2855382 GCA_008711295.1 Anarhynchus alexandrinus
TAAGACCTTGCATTTGGCCTTATTGAACTGCATGAGGTTGGCTTGGGCCCACCTCTCCAGCCTGTCCAGGTCCCTCTGGATGGCATCCCTCCCTTCCAGCATGTCTACCTCGCCAAACAGCTTGGTATCATCGGCAAACTTGCTGAGGGTGCTCTCGACCCCACTGTCCATATCTCCTACAAAGATGTTGAACAGTACAGGTCCCAGCACCGACCCCTGAGGAATGCCACTTGTCACTGGTCTCCACTTGGACATCGAGCCATTGACCGCAACTCTTTGAGTGCGACCGTCCAGCCAGTTCTTTATCCATCGAATGGTCCATTTGTCAAATCCATGTCTCTCCAATTTAGAGACTTTATTTACTTTACTCTCCAATTTAGAGAATTGCTTGTTCTGCCCTCAGGAAGTGGTCTCAGCTATCTAGTAGTATCATCTTCTAAGGCTTTTCAAATTGTCTTTGTGGTTTACTTGTCAAATCCTTGCTCTCTTCCAATCTAATTGGGTCTGGTAATTCTGACCTGCTACTGAGTCGTTCATCGCTCAGCTCTACAGTTCCTCCTCCTGACAACTGGGGTCTGTTCTATGGCAGTCCACAGAAAGCTTGTCTCAGCAGCAATAAACTGACTGGCGTGCAGTGTTGCAGTGCATGCTAGAACATAATTTCTCTTTGTTTTTTCTTCAGCTGCTGCTAATATTGCTACCTGCTGCAGTTGGTTTTACGCTTACAGTCTTTTTTCAATTCAAAACTGCTCACATGTAGTAGAACCAGTCATTTTGCAAAATGCTTGAAAATAGGTAGGCTTTAAATGAAATGACTCATCATTTGTATTTAAAAACAGAGCATAATACTTCACAGAAAAGGAAACTGCTTATCATTAGCTGTCATTCTTTGAGATGTCCTATCTACTCTTGGCATGTGTGTATAGTGTGAACAATTGAGCCTGAATAATATTGTTGGTCTTGCTAGAATGGAAGTGGGTACACATGTCTTGTTTTCCTAGTGCTTCATGAAAGTGCAGTGGATGATGTGACAGATTTTTTTCTGACTTACAGAATCACACTGATACAGTCTCTGGGCTCATAATGTTCATGAGAAAACTGTATGGACTACACACCTTCAACTCCAGTTACTGGCAGTCAGTTGCCTATTATTGCTTGAATGCTTATATTTTGTAGTGTGGATGATTTCACACCGTAGACCTCTCTTTGGTTCAGTATAGCACCTTGGTGCAATGGAGCATCATACATAACTGCCCCTGCCATGCCATGTATTTAGTAAATGTGCAAATAGGGACTGCTTTCTGTGTGTCCAGGATCTAGGCATTTTTTATTAAGGCCATATAGAGAACTTGGGTTCTAGTAGAACACATCTTGACTGCTGATATTGGGACTTCAAGTGTATTTTGAGTTAGCTGTCTGTCTCTGTGCACAATGCCTCTGGATCCTTGGCTAGTGGGATTATCTGCGTGGCATTGTCCTGTGGAATCATTACCATAAAGGAACCCCCTCACAGTGTGGCTGTGGAAGCAGGAGATAACAAGAGAAACACTAGCAAGTCTGTGAGATGGTTCAACTGGAAGTCAATTACTAGAAACATGGGATGAATCTCAAGGAGACTTCATCCAGAGTGGGATGGGTCATCAGGTCTCACATCTTTCCTTCTTTCCTTGCTGATTTAATAACCACAGGAAGATGATTCTCAGAACAATGCATGTGTGGCTTAGCTAGCAGTAAGAACGAGATTTCTCACTGTTGGAAACAATTCTTCTGGCAGCTTTAGAAGCCTCTGGACTGTAGGTGAAGATATTGCCACAAAGTTGTGTTAGCAGCTCATGAACTGATATTGCAGTGACACATGCCGGATGGACAGGCTGTCCGTTCCAAAGCAGTAGTCATGGATAAAGAAGGTTCTTTCAAGAGGAGTGCATTGTACTCCCTTTGAGTACGCTGCCTTGTGCTTGAAGGCTGTCCAAGTGCACTTTCCACTCCAAGTGGAAGATAGTCTGCTGTCATTGCTCTGTTGGGGAAGTGCATAGCAAAAGTGGAGGAAGAAAGAAAAGGGATCTTTTAACAGATGGACGTACGGATGGATTTTTCTGCAGGCCTTTGCTTCTGAAAGGCACTTTTTCGAAAGAGTCTGTGGTTTGAGCCCTGGAATAGGGTTATTTTGTTAGAAACTCTGCATGAACAAAAATAAAGTTGCAGTACCTGTGAAACTGAGGTTTCTATGGAGTAAATTGGTTTATGTACTGGCAGTGCTATGGAAGGCATCAGGGAAATTGGTGGTCTGATCTGTTGCTCTTAAGGCCAATGGTCTGTGTTTGCTGACTGGAGCTGGATGCGATCTCCCTCCTGTTGCCTGAAGATTAACTTCCAAAGAAGATTCTCTGGGATTTCTTGATTTCTTCTGGCCTGGAAAGTAAAGCATCTGTTGTCATCTCTCCCCACCCTTCCACCCTGCTTTTAATGGAAATATTGGGGAGGGGGCGGTGCCATTTAGCTTACCCATCCATCATCAACACATGATCATATTACAGTTTAAAGGTCTATTGCTGCTGTAGCACATAGGAGTAGGAGAAAAGACATTAATAACTTTGTGTGGTCCACAACACTCGTCTAAAGTTATCACAAACTGGAAAACATCCCTTCAGAGAGAGGATGAAGGAACAAAATTTCTCCTTCATGCTTGAAAACAAAGGGAGGAAAATCACTCAAATGGAACAATTGCAAAATACAGTATCTTGTTAAGAATTGAGTAGGTGATATTCTTACTAGTGAAGACAAAAAAAGAGTATTCATCAGCTGCTCAAGTCTGAAGAATTGAGAGGAATTAAAAAGGCTGTGGTGTGCATTTTACTGAGCCTGCTTTTATAATCATGAGTAGAGCAGAGGCATGTAGTGCCCTAAAGATAGTATAAATTTAGCAAGTCTTGAATTCTTGCAGCGCACACAGTGTGAATGACTGCAGCAGCAAACCTTGTAAGAGTAATACTTATTCTCAAAAATGACACTTCTATATCAGCTGTTACGTTCAGCTTTTCCTTCAAACAGATTCTGCATTTTTCTTTGAACACAGTGACTTCTTATGTAGAACCTTTCCTTCTGCAGAATATGGCACAGCAGCCTCACATAGCAGCACAGGTATTCTCTCTTACTACCCTCATCAGCACTGATGCTGCCAAGCACAAACTGACCTCTAAAGCAGAGATTCCAACTGAGGTATTGGCTGCAACAGGAGAAGGTAGTATGGAGTATAACTTGGGATTATAGTGAAGGAGAAGAAATCTCAAGAAAATTTCATCCTTCATAGAATGGTTTAGGTTGGAAGGGACCTCGAAGATCATCTAGTTCCATGCCCCCTGCCATGGGCAGAGACACCTCCCACTAGACCAGGTTGCTCAAAGTCCCATCCAACCTGGCCTTGAACACTTCCAGGGATGGAGCATCCACAGCTTCCCTGGGCAGCCTGTTCCAGTGTCTCACCACTCTCACAGTAACGCATTTCTTCCTAATATCTAATCTAAATCTACCCTCTTCCAGTTTAAAACTGTTAGCCCTCATCCTATCGCTGCTCTCCCTGATAAGAGTCCCTCCCCATCTTTGCTGTAGGCCCCTTTAGGTACTGGAAGGGTGCTGCAAGGTCTCCCTGGAGCCTTCTCTTCTCCAGGCTGAACAAGCCCAACTCTCTCAGCCTGTCCTCATAGGAGGGGTGCTCCAGCCCTCTGATCATCTTCGTGGCCCTCCTCTGGACTTGCTCCAACGGGTCCATGTCCTTCTTAAGTTCTTCTTCTTATCGTCTTTTTTTTTTTTTTTTTTNTCCAAGGCTTTCCCTTCCCTTCAGAAGTTTTCTTTTTGCTAATTGTGGTGCAAGGACTGTTAACAGTTACTTGAAAGTTTTGTGTAGGTGTAAAGAGAGGTGCCAAAGCTGCAGTCTGGCTAGTAGTACACCTTGTGTATATGGTGGTGGCAGTCTGTTGATTGAACAGGGACTGTCACCTCCCCTGCTGTGATGTTGGAAGCCAAGCTGAACCAGGGCGTGCCTATGGCATGGCTTGCAACAGCACTGGTTCTTCCTGATTAACCCAGGTTTTCTGGCATGGAAAAGGCAACCATGGGCTTGGACTGTGAGGAACAGGTTTGGTGGAACAGGTGGAAAAGATTCTCCTACAGAGAGAGATCCATGTAGGTGGGATATACAGGGGCTAGGAACAGGAGAGAGAAGGCCATGAGGATACGTGTAGGACAAGGACTTTGGGAAGTACTCCCGTTGGGGCTTCAGGAGATGGATGGACTGTAAGGCAGGCTTTGTTGAAAGCTATAGTGCAGGATGTGGAGAAAGGAGGCTGGCTTCCCTAGGAATTGCTTGTTAGGATTCTTCTTTTGCTTTCCTCGTGAGTGGTGAGCATACAGGATCAGCTATCCCACTTAGAGGGTGGGGGAGAGTTGGAAAAGGTGGAGGTTTGGATGAAAAAGGATGGAGGTGTCATGTGGGTAGCTGTGGCTGTGGGAGACTCCACACTACATCAGAAAAAACAGGGACTGAGCTGAAAGGGCTGCTGGAGGTAAGGTTACATTTTTCATGGCACTTGCCGAACAGAGTGGGCATGGCACTGTGCTTCATGTTGTCAGTAGTGCTAGTGGCAGCTGTTTGACATTGATAGCTGATGAAACCATCACTTTGTTGCTATTTGCCCAAAGTACTGATAATTATGCAAAATTATTGATCTCACAATAGGATTGCAATGTACACATTTGTACGTTAAAGTTTTATGATGTATTAATTATGTTCTATGAGTTTTGGAATGTGTGTTTTTAACTCTTCTAACAAGGATTTATGGTAAAGTGTTTTATTTTTTAATGTGGTTGTCTTTGTTCTGCACAGGTGCTTGAGTTGGTGCTGGAAAACTTTATTTATCCATGGTACAGGTATGAGCCTTACCTAAAAGTCACTACTTTTGAGTATCATTAAGTGTTCCTCAAACTGTTTCAGAAATAGTCACCTGAAAATAAACATTTCTGTTTCTGTAATAAAATATAAAGCATAATTTTAAGTTCTACAGTGTCATCACTTTATTGTCTTTTAGCAGAGTAGAATAGATCTTTTAATAATTTAGGCACAATAGAGGTGGTTCTGAAATTTGTATTTCATCCTAAAAACACTTTTAGATTATTCATTTTTATATGTTCGTTTTCTAATAACTCTTACTTGGAAGTAGATATGGCTTGATTAAAACTGTGCAAAAACCCCCAGAAATTTATTTCCATGTTAAAAGCGTACTGATCTTTTGCATTGCTTAAAAAAAAAAAAAATCACTTTACCGTTTTTTAAAAACAAAAATTCAACTTTTAATTTATTTGGAAAAGGTATTTTGAACGCATGTTGCGGCCACCTTCTTCCAGAGTGTCTGGGGATTTGCTGAGTTTTAAGGCTGTGAGTGGTTATGCTGAGCTGAATAGAGTATTACTGTGTGAATAACTTGAAAATAGTGTATAAAGAAAAGACTATGGCTCATTCTTTTTTTTTTTTTTTTTTTTGCCTTTTACTTTTATATATTAATTAGTGCTTCAGAGTACTTTGTAAGAAGATATTAAAAATATTTTTAATTGATCATCCTGGCACTGATATGTTAAAACAGTATTTTGCCTTAATTCTGAATTTGACTTTTTCATTGCATGGAAAGGTTCAGTTTTGTGCTGTAAGAAATTAATACTTTTTTTCTTTTGCTCTACAATGTTTTTTTTTCTGTCTCTCTGGGATCTAAAATTTTCTGGGCAGACTTCTTTGCCTGATTGGTTTTTAATTGTGGCTGATATTTGCATGTGTCACATCTGTCTGTGTGTGATGAATACACTTAACTATAAAACTAAGCTGCTTATGCAAACAGCAGAGGGAGCTTTAACACCGTTCATTGTGCATGACTGAGTTGGAAAGCTCAGGATTTTTAACTTTCAAATACAGAAAAATAGAGCATATTCCATTTGAGCTGTTTGATAAAGTAACAAATGTAAGGGAACCATATTCTGTATTTCATAATTTGAAATTAGTTAGGGTTTTTTTTGGCTGGTGGAAGGTGTCTTCAATGTCTTTGTTTTGGACTGACCAGGAAACTTATTACTTACATCTCGAACACCCGAGACAGTGGAAGTCTGGAATACGTCATATGGCGGGGATAGTAATGTGCATAGTTAGAAGCGCAGTGCAAAATATACTTGGTATGGAGCCAGCTAGCCTAGATTCTGCTACATCTTGCCCTCTGGTGAGCTGTATAGATGTTCCTGCACTGTCTTTAGTTTTACATGGCTGTACCTCCAAATTTTGAACTAGCTCTATAAATTCACAGCGTGCTGATCAGACCTAATAAGTTTTCCGTGAACCTGAAGTATTGGGAGTTCCGTGAGCTGTAGTGTGGTGGTATCAGAGTAATTCTGCAGGAAACAACTTGGTCCTCAAAGGCTTAACAGTAGTAGTGTCAGATCTGGTCTGCTTCCCTGTGGACATTGAAGTGTTTCTGTGCTTTCCTGTATTTCCAGCAACAGTCGTGCAGGAAGGCTTTAGCTGTGGGTCTGTGTGCAGCTGTTCGAGGTCTGTCTCACAGAGCACGTTAGTTTTGACTTTTCCTACTTAGGTGAATGGATACTGTTTGTATAGCTCAGCTCACCCTGGAGAAAAAGGACTCTTGCATTCATGAAATGTTTTTTTCTGAGCTAACAAACCTCACTGACCTGGATAATTCTTCACAGAGCCAAATTAGAAGTCTTTACATCCAAACTGTCCTTTTCTAGCAGCGTGGGTAAACCACCAGCAGGCAATTCAGACTTGCCAGACTCGGTTGGTAAAACAGCTTGCTGCTTTCCCTTGCAGAAAAGTCTGGGCATAATTCCTTATGCTAGCTGCCCCCCTTTCAAGTGAATGGAAGTTGTGCAGAAGCTACCAATCTCTTTTTTTCTTTCTTTTAATATTTATTTTATTTTTTTGTGCCCTGCCAGCTGACGCTGCCTCGCAGCACCTTGCACACTCTGGACATTAGAGAGGCAACATGACATATCTCTCTCAGAAGCCTGAAGTAACACTTACCAGAAATGTATGTTGCAAGATAAAATCATAGATTTATTACTCAGGAAATAAAGTTCTGAGAGCAGGGAAAAGCTGTGTTTTACGTTTGTTTCATTAATAAACTGTGTAAAAATTTGCAATATTTTATTAGCAGGTTAAAATTTAGAGGCAAACATTCCTAAACTTGGACCACTTCAGGGTACTGCAGATTAATACTTAGAATCCAGTGAACTCTACTGAAATAGGTAGTTACACCTATGTGAAATTTTTGTTTGGTATTTGTCAAAGTATTTATATTGGTTATATTTAAATATTTGTGTTTTAAGAATTTTTTCAATTATATGAGAAGAATAAAGCATAGTTGTAAGTAATTCGAGTTTGCAGAGCTACAAAACACTGGTCTGAGTCTAGTGCTTATGCTGTATGATAAAACTACATAATATCTTGCTTGTACCAACCTCATTTTAAATAGGAGAGTTTGAAGTTTGAGTGAGTATTCTGTGGTTACCGAATCTTTTTGGTCATTGATGCTACTGTAACTCCAGTTCTCTCAGATTAGATTAGAATCCAGCAATTACCACATTTTTGTAATACATTACTGTGAAAACATTTTTTTTTGATAGTGACTAAACCCAATGTTTTCACATATGGAGCTGCTTCTATTTCAAATGCAAGTAATGCAAGAAAAAGTCAGGATTTTTGTTGAATTACAAACCATAGCTTTACAGTTTTATCAGTTTGCGTCTTCATCTTTTTGATAGTTGGCCGAATTTTGTAAGAATAATTGACACACAGGAAAAAAATCACTTCGGTATTTGTTTATGGTTTTCATTTATTTGTAGATCCCATAAGAATTTGCATGCAATAGCAGTTGGGTGTATCTCTTTTGAGACATTGGACTCAGTAACTGTTTACAATTAACAGAATGAGCCTTTTTCTTTTAGCAAATCTCTCTGTTACACTGACAGTTGTGTTTTTAAGTTTTTCTTCAAATTCTGGGAAAATGCAGCCAATTTTTAAAATGTTTCCAAGCGAGTTATTTGGACCTTCCACTGTGTCACTAGAGATTTGAGATTTTACAGGTTCTTGATGTTTTTTTTTGCCAATCTTCAGTCTGCTGGTGATTAAAAGAATGTCTCTGCAAACCTATGGCGCGTTGTGAAAGTACGTGGCATAAAGTCATGTCCAAGTAGAATTAGCCAAGATACTGGTTATCCAAGTGTCAATAAAATAACAACTTCTTGTTCCAAATCACTTAATGTATCTTATTGTCTGTCAAATACTAGTAATACAGTCATGCAATTTATTTGCTAATCCCTTGGCTTCCTTTGACAGTGTGGCTATTTGCTAACCATCTTGCTTCCAAAATGTCAGCTGCTGATCTTAAAACAAACCAAACCTTCCCCTACAGTATTCTTATCTGCATATGATTAGCTGTTGGAGGATGGTTGTATTCCTTATGCCAGGCTGCTTTCTTTGAGGTGCTTTTTCATGCAATCAGTTGCATACTTTGACCGTCAGGTCACCGGTATCTGTACCTAGCAGTTCATCTTCAACATGCGCTTGAATGCTGTATAACCCAGGCTAACGTTGCTTTAAAAAAATCAGATGTTGAATAATGCAAAATGATGGTATAGGCATAACATTTTTATTTTTCAAATGTACTGTTGTTGCTTGTGCTGATTTTTTTTTAAAATGCAAATAATGTTTGCATTTACTATATATGCAAACTCATTTATTACCAAAAACTGTGATAGCTTTTACATATGGTCATTGGCTAAAGCAGGATGTAACTTTTTTTGTTGTCAGCTATTATAGTGCAGTTTTGCCGATATCTGTCGTCATACTCTAATGTCCATATATGTTTAAATGCTGATAGATTTTTATTCTTTCTGTTGCATTTTGTGAAATGCTGTTATCGTGGTCTCTTTTTCCACACAGTTTAGTTGCAGTTTCTGTGTCTAAGACCTAGTGTATTTCCCATTTTCATTCAGTTTCTCCAAAAAGCCATGGAGTTAGGTATTTTTCTTACTGAATGAACTTCAAGTATTTTTACCATGATTTTTCACTGAATGTACTTTATTGCAGCAGATGGAAACTGGCAAGCCAGATAAAAAGTTTAGCTGACATTTTGACATAGTGATTTGGGAATCTGTTTGAATTATTCTTTCTTTCTTTGTTTCCAACCAGAAACCACCTTAATTAATTTCAATTCCATTTGAAGTGGCTATAGGTTGAGGTTCTTGTTTTGTGTTCTTTGTGATTGATCGTTTCACATTTCATGCTACATCAAAAGTAAATCAACTTTTCAAAAAATAAGTTCTGTCATTTGTCGGTTTCCTGTGTTATGCTTTCTTTTATCTTCTGGGAAATGGCAATCTCTGTTTAGACCTGAAATAGGCCAAATTTTATATTTAAAAAGAGAATATTATTGTATTAAATGGCATCTAAGTATTAGAGCTTGTTGAAAAAATACCAAAGTTTTCTATTGGAAGAGGCTGAGCTGAAGTACAAGGGATGTACCTATTTCATTAGAAGCTACATGAGAAACTACCAATTTTTTAATAAAACTTTAACAACAGAGGTTAACAAAGCCAGACTTGTACTAAAACAGAAGAAAAATATTTGAGATCTTAGACTATAGAAGGTCTTGTAGTATGCAACACATAAAATCCAATTTTGACTAGTTTAACAGGGGTATGTCCGTGCTCTTATTCCAAAGGCTTTGCTGATATTAATTCATTTTTACTTCATGCCACTGAACTAGTAAACATTCACGTATGTGGACGCTAAGTTAGATTTTACTTGGTCAAAATAAGGCAGGCAGTATATTAGAGCAGGAATTGGTATATAATTCCAATTTACTGACATATTTCTTCAGCCATTGTTGTATGCCACAGTGGGAATCCTGTGTATTTTACTTGAATATAAGACTGCTTACTCTCTGCCCACACTTGGTAGCTTTCATTTCAATTAATACCAGTTGCAGTGTCACCGTTGAATGTTCTTCTTCCAGCTTTTAGTAGTGCCAAATGTATTGTGGTTGGATTAACATAACTGTATTTTATTCTGTTTTCTTACATGATACGCTTTACAACACTGCAGAAATATTACTGATGATGAATCCTCAGTGGATGAGCTGAGAGGCACACTGCGGTTTTTTGCATCTGTATTAGTTCGGAGAATTCACAAGGTAATGTGACTTAAAGGTATTAATGTTGTTTTTCCATCAGAAATAACCGATATCCATATGTAGTGAGTTCTTTTTAAAATGGCAATTCCAGAGTCAGTCTTACAGAGTATAGGCAGTTTCCATCTAAGTTTCTTCTTTGTGTTTTCTGTTCCCTCCATCTGGAGCTTATCTCATTCCTGGTTATAAACCATTTTTGAAGATTCATCATTGGAAGTGTTCAACGTCAGGTTGGACATAGCTTTGAGCAACCTGATCTAGCGAAAGATGTCCTTGCCCACAGCAGGGGGTTGGACTAGATAGATGGTCTTTGAAGGTCCCTTGCAACCCAAAACCATTTTATGATTCTGTGGTTCTTGCAAATGGATATATTTTTTTTACACCAGTGCAAGTCATTATTAAACCCTTGGGATGATCTTTTAGCTGTCTTTTAGTGATTTAATCCAAGTGGAAGCAATTTTGAGAATTATTGAAAAAGAACTATGAGAAAATAGCTGGAGTCATCAGCACAGCAAAGACATGGACCTGTTGGAGTGGGTCCAGAGGAGGACCACAAAAATTATCACAGGGATGGAGCACCTCTCTATGAAGACAGACTGAGAGTTGGGGTTGTTCAGCGTGGAGAAGAGAAGGCTCTGGGGAGACCTTATAGCGGCCTTCCAGTACTTAAAGGGGGCTTATAAGAAAGATGGGGACAAGCTTTTTAGCAGGGCGTGTTGCAAGAGGACAAGGGGTAATGGTTTTAAACTAGAAGAGGGAAGATTTAGACTAGATAGAAGAAAGAATTTTTTTACCATGAGGGTGGTGAAATACTGGCACAGGTTGCCCAGAGAGGTGGTAGATGCCCCATCCCTGGAAACGTTCAAGGTCACGTTGGAGGTGACTCTGAGCAGGCTGATCTAGTTGAAGATGTCCCTGCTCATTGCAGGCGGTTTGGACTAGATGACCTTTAAAGGTCCCTTCCAACCCAAACTATTCTATGATTCTGTAAAATGGTTGGCAGTGTACCTGTCTCATACCTTCTGCTTGATTGCCTTCTTTAAATGAAGACAAGGTCCTTACGTTGTAAAGAATAGACTGTCATTAAGTTAATAGCTTACTATAAGAATTAAAACAGTTATGGTTCTTATACTAATGTAGTTCTTAAGAAACATTCTGAAGACTAAAGATCCAAATTTTTTATTTGCTGTGTGTAATATGTTAGCACATATACTGTTTTCTGGTAAAGTGCTTCAAGCCTGTTTTACAGGAGCTGCTTCTAAATTTCTGGCCGTTTTAAGCAGGAAGAGTTGCTAACTCAGTTTCCAGATTTATTCAGTGCTGGCCCCTCTGTTGGAGCGTCTACCATAAATGTGTGTCTTTTTCCCCCTCCTTAGTAACAGCAATATTTCCCGAGCTACAAGTTGTACATGTACTCTGTCATGACTGATTAACAGCCTGATTCTGTCCTTGTTATATATCAAATCCAGATGACTTTCTTGTTTACTCTAACTCAAGCATGCTGCTTTTTAAAGTGAACGTGGGGGAAGATTAAGAAATGTCTGTGTAGCACAGACATTACACGGAGGTGTAAAAGTGGAGTAAATCTTTCAAAGTAAAAATCTAGAGCAAGGTCTTAAAATTCAAGTTGCATTGTAATACATGCAGGTGTTAGTTGCGTAGATCTATTGTTGATTCAGAAAAGGATGATGTCTCCTCTGTTGATTGTGTAATAAGTTATTAATTGTGTTATCTCAGATCAGCTATTGCATCCTTAAATAGAGTATTAATTTACCATTTCTGCCTTTGAGAGTGATGAAGTAAATGTAATCTATTTAATTCTATGTGTCTGGACAATACATGCAACAAAGACTCAAGGCATGTAGAAGTATTAAGCACTGTCAAGGGAACTACAAAATAAAGGCCATCACAGAAATGCATTTCTCTCTACAAATGTTTAGAGTTATTTGTATCCATCCTACAGAATAATATATTTTATTTTGTCTCTGTGTGAAGCGGTGCAGATATCTCATGCAAAAAGGTACTCAAAGTAACTTTATGTTTTGGAACAAAATTGAAACTTGGCATGCTCAGTCATGCAGGGGAGCGTGGTGTCTCACGCTATGCCATATTTTTCAGCTTATACTATTTTTTTTTCTGCTGAACAAGTGTTTCTGTGTGTGCACGCACCCACATACAGATTCAGACAGCCTGAACTAATAGCTGTGATGCATATACTACTAAAAATTTTGTGCATAGAAATCTGAGTTGATAGCCAAGTTGTAAATAAAATACCAACTTTTTGTCATTTTAGGAATCCTAGTTTAAAGCTTCGGTAGTTAGCTGAAAGAGGTTATGACAGAATGTTTTATAGCCTTTCAGCTCTGGTACAGTGTCCTTTATAACCTCATTTGAGGAGAAATTCATCACTGATTGCAAAATAAAATAGTCTTATACCTTTGCCAAACAGCTGTACTTAGATTTGGATTTATTATTAAATGCTTGATAGTTCTAGCTAATAGAGAGAAAATTTTTAAATTCAGGAACTACTATGTGTAAGAAAAAACAGACTCTTTTTTTTAGGTTATATCTTTATACTTTTTTGCCAAAGAGTCTTCTACTTTTGAATTAAGACTTAAAATTATGAATTGCTTCAGTGAAAATAATTCGTTTTCTGTTTAAGGCTCTCTAGGTGGATTTTTTGAGGCGTGGTTGTTGAACAAAGCTTCACGTGCTTCAGGCCAGTCAGCTCTTAAGTATATGCTGAAATACTTCTCTTTTGTATTTATTTTTTTTTTTAAATCTGGATTTTCCTTGTTCTGGCCGTTTCGGGTTGGTTATGGGTTTTGAAGAGAAAGTGAAGGGTTTCGTTTTGTATGGTGTGGTGTAGATAGCTCTACATCTGGTTAAAATTTTTGTCAAAAGTTGATAGTATCTGCTACAGTGTCGATAACAATTTGTTTGCTGCACTCTTTGACTTACCTCTGCAGGAATAAACACTCCCCTGTCCTTATGTTCCATAGGAAAATTTGATTTATTGAAATTACTGTTGAAATGTGAGTCCCAAAGGACAGGGTTTTCCATTGATGAGCAGAAGCTCTTATTTTTGTGCTTGTAAATAGGAGTTGGCCTGAATATATTTAGTTAGCTTTAGGCATTTCTAGTCAATTATACTGGCTTGTCTGGGCTGGCCAGCTCAGGTCATAACTGTGCACCTCAAATATTACAAGGGAGTGTGCAGGAACACTTGCTAGTCTCCTTGTATGAATGAATAAAAAAAGTTTTCTCTCAGCTCTGGTGGCCTTTGCAATTACACTGTCTCCTTGCATGGCAAGAAGCTCTTTTATGCTTCTGTTTCATTACTTTAGGTCTTTATTTGACTTAATGTTGAGGAGGGACAAACTCCATTAGGAAAGAAACTTGTTCAGAATGCTTGAGTTTTGAACATATTTCTGCTTCTCTGAGACATCTTTTGCTGTTGCTTAAAATAAAGGGCATGCAAAGTGTGCATCAGTTTCTAGATAAGTTTCTGTGGAAAATACTGCAGCTTTTACAGAAGAATCCTTTGAAACTGTACAGGCTGGGGACTGGCTGGCTGCAAAGAGAAGCTCTGCTGCAGAGGACCTGGCCACATGGTAGACAGTAAGCTGGATATGAGCCAGCAGTGTTTACTGTCAGCAAAGAACATCAACAGCATCCTGGGCTGTATTAACAGGAGCAGAGCCAATCAATCAAGGAAAGTGATTATCTGCCTTTACTTGGTGCTCTTTAGATGACGTCTAGGGTACTGCATCCAGTTTTGGGCTCTCCGTTACAAAAGAGACATTGATAGAATGGAGCAAGTTCAACCAAGGGGTCACCAAGATGGTTGGGACTGGAGCATTTGACCTGTGAGGCTGTGACTGTCCTCATCTCAGGAGGTGTTCAGCACTGGGCTGGATACAGCCCTGAGCACCCTGACCTGAGTCTGCTTTGAGCAGGAGGTTGGGCTAAGACATCCTGAGGTCCATTTGTGCCTGAATTGTTCTATAATTCTCTTTTCATTTTTGTAGCCATCAAGGAAAGTGTAAATGCAGGACTCTAATACAATCTTTGATTAAATCATACGTGCATTTTGGTTGGCGTATGCACAAGATGATGCGATACTGTTGTTGGCACGAACAGTCATCTTGACTCAGTAACTCAAAATTTCTTTTGGTCGTGCCATCAGCTGAGCTGTGACATTTTTTCTGCATATACATAGAGAGGAAGGTTTCACTTTGCTTTTTGTCCTTGTGAACATGATTGCTGAGGGTTAAGGTACTAGAAGCAGAGCATAGTTCACTTGCTTTTGCTGGTGGTCAAATCTTCATGTAGAACTTCATGTAGAACATGTTGGGCAGAGAGAAACCTTATGAAATTCAACAAGGGCAAGTGTAGGGTACTGCACCTGGGGAGGAATAACCCCATGCATCAGTACAGGTTGGGGGCTGACCTCCTGGAGAGCAGCTCTGTGGAAAGGGACCTGGGAGTCCTGGTGGACAACAGGATGACCATGAGCCAGCAATGTGCCCTGGTGGCCAAGAAGGCCAATGGCATCCTGGGGTGCATCAAGAAGAGTGTGGCCAGCAGGTCGAGGGAGGTCATCCTNCATGTGGAGTATTGTGTCCAGTTCTGGGCTCCCCAGTTCAAGACAGGCAAGGAACTACTGGAGAGGGTCCAGCAAAGGGCTACTAAGATGATTAGGGGATTAGAACATCTAAGACTGAGGGACTTGGGTCTTTTTAGTCTAGAGAAAAGAAGACTGAGGGGGGATCTTATTAACCTGCCTGGATGCCATCCTGTGCAACCTGCTGTAGGTGACCCTGCTCTGGCAGGGGGGTTGGACTAGGTGATCTCCAGAGGTCTCTTCCAACCCTGACCATTCTGTGATTCTGTGAACTAGGCTTCATATGCTGTGGCTTGGAAATCAAGCTGTATTACTATAATTACTGCAATGGCAGAATGGGAACAAGTTGACAATAAATGTGTTAACAGTATTGTTTGTGGCATTTAGTTCTACATGATGTATGTTTTGCCCAGAAGAGTGAGCATGCTGTCAGTCCATCTAGAGAATTCGTAGGGTTTTTCTTAAGAGTTCATTTTATGGTTAGAATGGGGACATATAAGCAAATGAATATGTTTGGTAGTTGTTGTCTATAATAAATTTGGGGAAGAAAACTAGAATGATTCTGTTTTTATTTTAAAACTGTTCTTTAGGTGGATATTCCAACTGTTGTAACAAAGAAAATGCTCAAGGCAGCAATGAAACACATTGAAGTGATAGCCAAGGCCAGGCAGAAAGGTAAGGTAAAGACTTAATATGTTGTCAGTTTCAAAGGGCAAGTATAAATATTTCTTTTTGCATGACTGTTACTATGTTTGCTAAATATTTTCATTCTCAGTGCCTTCTCTTTTTTTTTTTTTTTTTTTTAAAAAAAAGGATACTTTAGCATTTTTCTTCTGGAGGTTGCAAAGACAAATAGGGAGAAAGTTACGGTACAAATAATCTCTCAGATTTCATGATTTTCATTTCCCCATGTTGAAAATACTAAATTTCTTTCTCTTTATGGTAAATAAGAGTATGGGGTTTTGTCTATTCAGAGCAATCAAGATCATGTAGCAATGCTTCTTGAAGTTTTCCTCTGTATTCCAGATGAGCGCTTATAAATGAAAGGGTTTGTATGTCCGTGCACTGTACTGTGGCTGTAACTCTTATAGCTAGAATGATTTCACATCTGCACACGAACATGAGCAGTTAGTGGAGTTGTTCGATATGTTGAAAAGTTAGGTTTATGTTTATAAGCCATGGAGAGACTTTGAGCAGTAGCATGTTTAATTGTTATCCAAATAAAAATATCTCCACAAGCCTAATGTCAAAATTATATTAAAACTGCACATTGAAGGAATATTTGGAAAATAGAATACTTGCTGACGGAAAATATTTATCTTTATTTTTTTCACTGGCTGTGTTCCACAATGCTGTATCTACTAAATGTGGTTTCATTCAACTTTTAAGCATAGATGTTTACTTTCACTGGAGTCATGAACTTTCCTCCCTTCTCTCAAAACGTCTGCTTGATATCCATAAATACGTGCCATTGGTCCTGTGAGCAGCGGGTATGAATAACATGAATAATGAGACATAGTGTGATCACACTAGATGTTTTTCATGGCACAACAATTTCAAGACAGTAGATGATCTTGCAGTGCTGTTTATGCCAGATTTCATATTCCCTTTGATTTCTACTGAGGACTTGGAAACACTTTTTTTTTTCTTCACTTCTTTTTTTTCTTTCAAAGAACTGGGTTTTAAATGTACGGGATTGAAAATACAGCCATTTTCTTCAGTGTTTTAAAGAAAAAGACTTGTTCCCTGGGGGCAGATATGTGAAGCAGGGGCTGAAAGTGACTTTTAGTAGCACTTTCTGGTAAATGTTGCTAAACCAGCCACCTGTAATACATAGTTCAGAGGCAACTTTCAGGCCTTGCTTTGGTTATTAGGTGAGCCTAGCCTTTTCTGTTGGTTTATTTTCCATATTCTTTTTCAAATGATTGCTTTGGGGGGCGTTTCCTTTTTTCTGACTCCTCTTACCCTTACAGCTCTTAGTAATTCCTCACTATTTGCACAGACACCTCCATGATTCATTACCTGTCCTTGCCAGAGAGCGCATTCCTCCTCTCTGCTTTTAGTGACACCAACTGGGCAGGTTTATCAGGCAGTAAATGTTCCTGCATCCCCCGTATCAGCTGGTACCACTCAGGGTTTTTGGTTGTGGAGGACAAGCTAGCAAGCTTCGGTACTAAATTCGTTATGCTGGAAACAAGCTTTAACCTTCTAGATAACAGGTATGTGTTAAGGACCTGACCTGTGCCTGGTGTGGTTCTTGGCGTGAGGCTGTGCCAGATTGCTACTGCAGCTAGGTGTGATTTATTACGGCTCAGTTCTTGCCTTTGGAGTGATTTGGAGGAATACATAATTAATATGTATAGTTTTTATTCGGATAAAGCAGCTATTCTTTCAACTCCATGCAGCTACTTATAAGAGGCAGCGCTCTTGCAGATCACCGTGCTGGTTTTGGTTTGATTTATGCTGTGTTTAAAATATATATTCCTTCACGTTTCTTTCTAAATGTTCTAAGCCGGAAACGGATATAACAGGATTGAATAAAAGTTTAACTTTACATTGATTTCAGATTGTGTTGTTGGCGAGTCAATGGGTAGAAGCCAGATAAATGGGATACTGCGAAGGAGGTCAGGAAAAAAGCAAGTAGAGGCAGACTTTGGGCAATGCGGTTTTTTAGAAGAATCAAGATGTTGAGTTCTTCAATAATTAGAAATGAGAAAACATTCTGGAAACCATGCGAACTGCATTTGTTTGGTGGCGGAATTCTTATTTCAGTGTGAGGTTTTATTTTCATATAGCCAGGCTTCAAAGTCTAAGCCAAGGTTCTGTTGTAAAGTTTCAACATTGTATCCCTTTGGCAGTTGTATATATACTAAAAGTATTAACTTTTTAGCTCAAATGAAAAGCAATTGCCTCTTATTTCACAATAAGAAAAAGCTGAAACAATTCTTAATACTGTTTTTTATTTGCAGTAAAAAATGCAGAATTTTTACAGCAAGCGGCTTTAGAAGAATATGGACCAGAACTCCATGTTGCTTTGAGAAGCCGAAGAGATGAACTTCACTACTTAAGAAAACTTACTGAACTTCTTTTTCCTTATATTTTGCCCCCAAAGTCAACAGAGTGCAGGTATAGAAATTATTTAGAATTGTGTTCTTTAATGTATCTGCATACTGTGTAGTACCACAATTTTGGGGAGTGAAAGAACTCCAGAGTCATCCTCCTCATCCCTCCTTGTTCCTTTGCTTATGAGTTTTCTGATTGGTCTTAAAAATATTCTAGCACACTTAAGGTATTATTAAATACTAAAATATTTCCCAGTAAAATATAAGGGCATTTACTTCACTTAGAAAATTATGTAATCTAGTATTGGTTCTGATTTTTATCTGTCTCTTTTTTTTCTTTTTTCCCTTTTCAGATCCCTGGCTCTTCTGATAAGAGAGATTCTGCCTGGTTCTGTTTTCCTTCCCTCAATGGATTTCTTAGCTGATCCTGTAAGACTTGGAGCACAGGAATAATCTTAATTTATTCAGTATTACTGTTTTCCTACTAAGTATGTTGTGGTAAAGCAAATGATGCAGAATGACTTACTTGCTGTGCATTTTGACTGGGTATAAGAAAAAAGTCTTGCAGCCAATGCTTTTGTTTGTTCATTATAACTGGTTTCAGCTCTTAACTGACTGAAATACAGTATTGGCATGATCTTGTAAGAATGTATTTTTAATGAAGGACTACAATTCCTGTCAAATGGGAGAATGCCATGCTAGTATAAGCACCTTCAAATTGCTATAACTACATTTAAACAAGGGCTCAATTACTTGAACTCCAGCTGTATGTATCTTTATAGCAGTGTAAGTAAACCAGCCTTTTGTGCAGCTGTACTGAAATAAATTCTTTTGTCCTTAATTCTGCAAATAAAAGGACATTTATTTCTAAAGGTGGAATGCTGCCGTCTTTTATTTTATTTATGCATGTATTTTAATAGGCAAAATTGCAATACTTATGAAGCTATCACCTGGCTGCAAGCAGAAAGTACTATAGCTGTGGAAGTACAAGTAGTTCATTAGATCTGCACTAACAGTAAAAATGCTTTGTGGGGCTTTCCTCCACTGGATAGAGTGTTTCTGTGAAGGTCTCTTCAGAAATTCCCTGACTTGTAAATACTCGAAGAGACCATTGAAGGTTAATTCTCAAACATGTCTTGCCAGGCTTTGTTGTTTAAAAAAGTATTAGTATATTCACGGGTTTAAACTTGGGCATAATATACATAGTAGTGAAATTATTTAAATTATTTAAATTATTTAAATTTGTTGAGTTTCTTTAATAGTAATTTTGTATTGTGTTTTCCTGCAGGACACTGTCAACCATTTGCTCCTGATCTTCATTGATGATAGTCCAGTGAGTACTGACAAAATTAAAACAGTAGTAATTTGTTCACCCATTAAGGAAGCTTCCTTACCCAGTTGTCTCTTGTCACTTTTTTCTACAGCCTGAGAAAGCCACTGAACCTACTTCTTCATTGGTTCCATTCCTTCAGAAATTTGCAGAGCCAAGAAATAAAAAACCATCTGTAAGCAAATGCAACACTTATTTTCTTTCCTGTTTTGAATAAGGGTTTTACTTTACCTGCTGTTTTTGTTCTACAACTCCTTGCATTATTTATGTACTCACTGAAAGTTTGAAAATTGACTGACTGCATTTTTAACCTGCTAAGGTCCTGAAACTGGAGCTAAAGGAGATCAGAGATCAGCAGGACCTCTTATTTCGGTTTATGAACTTCCTGAAACAGGAAGGGGCAGTCCATGTGCTGCAGTTCTGCCTGACTGTAGGTAAGATTGCATATGTGTGCTGAGGTATATTTGATGATCTTTAAAAGCTTTAAGCATTTGTACGTTGAAGTGAATATTCCGTCTCAGAACTAGGCAGCATTGTTAAGCAAGAGATTACCCTGCAGGATCTGTGTTCACTTACTTTAGCATTCAAGGATCAGGACATATTAATCTTGGCAACATTAATGTTGGCATGGACTGTAGGTCTTAATTGTATTTCTGTTTATTGATAAAAGTTGGACATTTTAAAATAGAATATTCTTGTAAGAAAAAAGTTCTGGCCACTGATAGAAAGTGCGGTTGTCTTTTTTAATATGTGGTTACTAAAGTATTATGACAATGAGCTGTCCATCATGAAAAGCTTCTCCTGTTCTTTTAGCTTTAAAATTCTGATTTCTGTAAAGAACAGAAACATAAGAGGAACATTAAAGGTGTTGAAACGTTGTGTTCAGTAACCTGTGGCTTGGTAATGAAGTGTGCATTTCGTTTTACCATTACACAAGTGTTGTTTGAAAAGTCTTCTGCTTTCTGTGAAGTTTCTGTAAGTTAGAGTGTTTCATTTCAAGTTTTTTGGTCAACTAGTAGTTAATCACTGTTTTACCAAAATAATGACTTTTTTTGTTTTTAGTAAACAAGCATTTCCATGTTGCATAGGAAATAGTGGGTGTGTCTTCATGTCCCAAGCCCATGCATACATCAGGAAGATGTGAAATTAAATTAGACAGACTTTGTCTCATAAAATATTGCAGAAGTCATTATTCATTACACGAGAGAAATATAAATCATTTCTGTGCATGCAGCTTCTTATGTGCTCATAATCCTTCCAAACATGTTGGCTTTTTGTCAGAAAAACTCCTCTCCTCACCAGAAAAAACAACAAAGCAATTACTTTTTCAGTGCTGGTGGTACCTGCAGGGGGTTCTAAGCTGACCCTTCTAGAGCTCTCTAGAGCTGCTTCCTCTAGCAAGAAGGTTATTCAAACTGTAGCTGTTGCCCATGATCAAAGCTTTTTTCTGGGTAAACCTCAGCGTTTTCTTCTTCTAAACCTCCCTTGCATTATCATAGGTGGCAAGTCCGTATATTAGCTTATAAAACAAAGAACGAGATCTAGGTGTCTCAAGTTATGTTGTCCCAAACTGTTTACTGTAGGTGGTTCTTCACATAATAGAAATAATTTGGATAAGAAGCACTTACTGAGGACAATAAACACCCCAAAACCCAGAAGGGTCTTGGTAGATTTTCTCTGAAGAACTTTGTTTTTGTCTATTAATTGAAAAATGAATCAAATGCTACCTTATTTTTGCTTTTTTCTGGCCGGTAAGGCTATTAACAGAATCGGCCAATAAATCAAGTAGGATTGCACAATAATTGTACTGAATAGAATTTTTATTTTGTCAGGCAAAGTTCATTCTCAACTTGGTCTGTTATTAAAGATACTATTGAAAATATTTTGATGGGTTGGGGTTTAGGAAAGAAATAGCAGCAGAATAGGTAGATGACTGGTATAAAGGGCTGTTGGGGCTCTGTGTGTGTCTAGCATGAACTGTAAATCATGCTAAAAAGAAAACTGCAATTTACAGTTTGGTAATTTAGGAAGAAAAAATTCATTCTTCTGATTAATTCTTCTGCCAGGAACAACTTCGTGGATTTAGCCTTACTGTGATAAGTAATAATTAGTTTTATTTGCAATATATTTTATTAATAATTTTATGAAAAAATCTGAATTATAGTTAATAAGAAGGCAGCTACCTTATTACCTGAGATTTTGAGATGTCTTCTGTATCTGTTCACTTTGAAGTTTTACAAATTACTATATCTGCTGGAAAATGAGTTGATGTTATAGGTTGCTTCAAGATGCTATTTGTTAGCCAAGTTGATCAACATGCATTTTCTTGCCTTTGCTTCTCAGAGGAATTCAATGACCGAATTTTGCGACCAGAACTATCAGATACTGAAAAGATGTCACTTCATGAGGAAGTACAGAAAATTTACAAAACTTATTGTTTGGATGAAAGCATTGACAAAATTAGATTTGACCCTTTTATTGTGGAGGAGATTCAAAGAAGTAAGTTTGATTTTGAAAGGAATAATTTACACTGGAATTTAAACAGTATTCTGTAATAAAGTGAAGGCTAATTAATCTAAATATGATTAATCTTTACGTTTGTCATAGTCTTAAAAATTGTTACCCCCTTGCTATATTGTGCTTAAACATTGTTTTCTCAGTTTATTTCTATTTTTTTATGTCAGACTTATAGTAGTTTGCAAAGCAATTGCAAACTCAGACCAGAAAAAAACCCAAACTTTATATGCCCATATACATATCTATTTGTACTTGCCATTTTTTTTTATAGTTGCTGAAGGTCCATATATGGATGTTGTGAAACTTCAAACTATGAGGTGTCTTTTTGAAGCTTATGAGCACGTACTTTCTCTACTTGAGAACGTTTTTACTCCTATGTTCTGTCACAGTGATGAGGTAAGTGTGAAAGATTTGAAGAGTAGTCTTAAAGCAACATTGTTTTTATTTTTTGGGGGGGGATACCCTGTTTACAACAGTCATGTGCATGTGGAACTGAAAAATATGTCTTCATTTTCCACTTTATTTAGTATGCCAGGGCTGGGACTGATCTTCATAAGAAAACTGAGTTTATTCTAGTTCAATAGAACATCAATAGAATAAAACAAAACCTCTTCATTTTTCGATGTAACAATTTGCGTATATCACTGCTATTACAAAATCCTTTCTACCCCTCTACAAAATCCTTTCCACCCCTTCTTTTATGCTTGCAAATTTGGTGCAAAAGCAATCTGTGTGATAGATATAGAACACTTTTAAGAATCTCTTTATTTACTTTTAAAAATATAATAGTACTTAAAGAAAGATACAAAGGTTGTATGTAGGTACCTTCAGCATTATGCATTCCAGCAGCTAAAAGTCAGGTGTCTGTTTTCAGGAGGGCCATTCAAAGAAATTTAATAGGCATTTGAGATTGTTTTATTATTGGGTTCTGAATGCAAGGTTAAGAAAAAATTTAAATATCCTCACACTGGGCCAACAGCTGCATAAAGCCTTCTAAGGAAACACTTTAAACCCAGGGGTGAGTCTGAATTCTTGTCACTTTTCAAGTTTGTGCGTGTCAATCAGGTTGCATATTAAGCTTCTTGCATTTATTCGAGGTAGAATACATTGACTTCTCCTGGGAATGGGTAATTAACCTTACTTGGTGTTATTCTTAATAAAGTGTATTTCTCAAAAATGGTATTGGTTGTCATCTTTCCCGTAATGGCTGTAATACTTCAAATGCTTGATTTATTTTTAAAATTTTTTTTAATAAGGAGGAGACATGGATTTTGGTACTTAATCTTAGTTTTATTTCTGGTTTGTTTTTTTAATCCCAAGACTATGTAAAGTAAAATAAGTAGTCCTGGGAGCATGTTCTGCAAATTTGTTCAGTCCTTTCCCAGATGAATGTTCTAACTGCTAGATTATGGTCAGCTTGTCTTTTACTTCTGTTCTTGTTTCCTGAATTCTGCAATGTCGCTGTATAGTACCCCTTACCTCAGTTAATCCAGTGTTTTCTTTGATACCTTATTTGTCTGCTGTAGTACTTCAGACACCTTTTAAGAGGAGCAGAGTCACCAACACGCAATTCGAAGTTTAACAGGTAGGTGTAGTAGACTCTTTGAGTGTTTGTCTTTGTTTTTTAGTTAAAAGCATCAAAATTTTAAACCATAGGAATTTTGCTACTGCCTGATACTAATGTGACTAAATTTTTAGATTTACTTTTTTTTTCAAATGGACAAATTACATCCTGAAGGAGCAAGCAATATTATACAAGATGTCTCTTCACTTTGAAGTGTTTTATGTTACAGAATTTAAAATCTGATTTAGACCTCAACATTTGAGAAGGGGGAAGGGAAAAATAAATGTACAGTGAGAATAAGATAATGTGGAAATAAAGTGGTGATTTAATTGACTGTTTATATGAATACAATTTTGTTGGTTGAAAGCTGGATTGTATTGGATTTCAGGTCTTACAGGGATAGGTACAGTGTACCTTGCGTCTAACCAACCTGGTCATGCAATGGTAATCTCCTCTTGTCGTGACAAGGAGGATTTGCCATTTCTTCTAGGTCAAATGTGGGTTTTGTCCCCCGATTCTCTCCATTCTTTGCAGAAATGTAGCATCAGAAGCCTTGTTTCTGAGTTTGGGCTATATACTTACAGTCTACCTTCCAGGCTCCTTAGGGCCTGTGGAGGAGGAGAAGAGCATCTCCTGTGGTATGGATGGGTGATCTTCCACTGTGGGGTTGGGTTGAGTAAGCTTGAGGTCTCATCAGTTCTTGTCTTTCATTTTATGCTGGATGGCTCAGTCATAGACTAGCCCAACTGAATTGCTCTTGTGGTCTAGCCAAAAGACAGAAAACTTCAGTAAGACAGTTTTCAATTTGGATAGGCTTGCTTTCTTGGTATGAACCAAGATCCACAGTACTGTAGAAAGTGCTAGTGTTTATCATCTTAGATTACAGCAATTTATTTAACTTTTTCTGCTTTCATTAGAGATACACCTAGCATCAGCCCTCTTCACTTGCAGTCTACTGTGAGGTGTATTATTGCAAGATCACTTTCTCCCCTGCTAATGTCTTAGAAAACTGCAAGGTGGTTCTCTTCAATGTATCTCCATCTGTGACATCTATTCTGTAGTCCTTACAGTTCTTGTAGATCCAAGACTCAAGCCTTGGTGTAGTGCTTTCTCAGATTGGTGCTGACAAGCTTCTTTTTCTTAGCAAAGAGGCATGGAAGGCAGCTAGACCAAACTTTGTTTCTCCCCTACGTGATACTCCACTAGGAACGGTGACCTTAAAACATGTTGCAGCTTCTGTTGAAGATGGCTACAGGGTTTCATCCAGACCTTTCAGTCTGCCTTCTGGTATCTTTCCCCAAATTATTCATGTCAAGGGTTGAAATTATCCTGTCATACACTTCTTAAATCTAGTTAAAGTATGAAAACATTTAGGTCACCTCCTTGGTGCTTTGCTTTCCAGAACAGAAAGGGTGGAATTAAAGGCCGTCTCTACCTGGACTTTTTGAAATACATCTCTGGCTACAAAATAAGCAAATTTTGTTTGGGGACTGTTACAACATATTCCATTGGAGTTCGAACAGCATCCGTAACATTGCGGAAAATGTATCTGTTTTACATTTTAGAACAATTTGAATGCTCTGAGTACATATGATGGTTTATGATATGAGATACTCTATGTTCCTGAAAGGGCGCCTCTGTGATTATTTCCATGAAACAGAGGTCCTGTCTGAGGTCCTATCTGAAAGTAGTTTGCCTGTTGCTTTAGAGTTTCCCTCTGCAGAATCTGGTACAGACAGTCACTGCCAAGGGAAAAAAAAAATAAATTTGAAAAAATGGTTATGGAATTATTCCAGATGTTATCCATATGCACATACCTTATGCTGCCTTTTCTTCCCTATTCTAGTATTAGTTCCAGTTGAGAGAAATTATATGCAAAGAGATGAATTTCGTTTTCTGCATCTTTGATGCTTTGCTAGAGGTGCTCTGTATGTATTGCATGGATACTGCTGGTTAAAAAGTTAGATCAAGTAGCAGATATGAAATCCCAGTGGAATATACATGCGGGTAATGTGTTGAAAGATTTCACTTATTGTAAGACAAGAAAATTATAGAGCAGTTTCTAGAAAATACAAGTGGGAAAGTAAGAAGATGGGACTATCTGTGTAATCTCTGGTTTGAATCACTTCTGAATAACTTCTTTGAACTACACAAAATAATCATAGCTTTCTTTGTGCAGATGGGACAAATAACGTGCTTTGTAAACTGCTAAGGTAATAGATGAGATGTCCCAAGTATTTCTGAAGTGTAAAGAAGTCACATTGAGGATATCCCGATAACTTGATAACCAGCAGTGGTTGTCAACAGCTTCACTCCGTAACTGGTATTTTCCACCTAAAGTTTAATGTATGTGGCCAATGAAAACTGATGTTTTAAGTTCCAATTCTGATGACTTAATTTTGGGTGTGTAGAAGAGACGACAAGAATTCTGTCTCCTTTCTCATATTTATGTATTTTATAATACATTACTACATTACATAAAGGTACTCTATGTTGGAAGTCTAACAAAAAAAGAAAAGCCTCTGTGTGATATAAACTCCTTGATTTCTGGATAGCTGTATATCTGCCTTGATTTTCTACACACCACGACCACACAGAGAAATAGATGTATCCTGATTTCTCATTATTGGGATAGCAGTAAAACTAAAACATTTGTCAAGTAAAGACCAAGCAGAAAGGACAATAACAATTTTGGGGAATGGTTATGAGTAAACCCCACAGAATTAAGTCTGTGAACAGGCTGCCCAGGGAGGTACAGGCTGCCCAGGGAGGTTGTGGAGTCCCCTTCTCTGGAGATTTTCAAGACCCGCCTGGATGCAGTCCTGAGTAATGTGCTCTAGGCAATCCTGCTTTAGCAGGGGAGTTGGACTAGATGATCTCTAGAGGTCCCTTCCAACTCTGAAAATTCTGTGATTCTGTGATTCTGTGTGAACAGTTTTGTGCAATGTAACTGTTTCTCACCATCAGTTCCAACTTGGTAGGTTATGTTTCCAGTTTCACAGTTAACATGACTAAGGACAGTTAAGATGCCTTTGAATCAGTTCCTCTTGTAAAACAAAATCTAAAATTTGAATATTTTAATCCCATATCAGTTTGTCCAGAATTCAGTAGCTCCAGTGAATTAAAATCTTGTGTGCGGTGACTGTGTTTATGGTTAATCCATTGAAACACTTTGGTTGGAATTACTGAGTTGATGGCTGAGGCATTGGTTCCATGTATCAGGTTATGTAGAATGTCAAAAATACATGACAATTCTTAAAATCTGTGAAATAAAAAAACCAAAAAATATTTTAATAGTGTTTTTTACTATATTTAATACAGGGGGTGTAGGGGATGGGGTGATGTTATTACATAAATAAGTCCACAGCCTTTTCTTTGTATTCACCAAATGAACTAGATTCCTACATGACTTCTGAACACAGGTTATAAAAAAGAGTTACCTGTAGTACCAAACAAGCAGCTAACTTTAACACTGAAAGTTGTTCTCTGTAAATTGGTAGCTGCTTGTCCTGAATGTCAGTGAAGACCTGAAAGTTTCAATAACTGAGGTTTTAAATTCAAAGGCCAAGATTGTGGTGATGAAATGGGCAGGTACCGTTCGTGTTTCACTTCCGTAGGATTTTGTCAGGAACTCCGAATTGTGCCACGCTTTTTTATTAATCTGTAGTGATGCTCAAACAAAGCCTGTTCAGTTTTGTTGGGATAGGTCTGTCAAATTTGGCT
Organism: Anarhynchus alexandrinus; assembly: GCA_008711295.1. Lineage (NCBI taxonomy): Eukaryota > Metazoa > Chordata > Aves > Charadriiformes > Charadriidae > Anarhynchus > Anarhynchus alexandrinus. The sequence goes on from VUYV01000073.1 coordinate 2,798,937, forward strand.
GGGTGTTTTTTGTTGTCGTTTTATTGTTTCTTTTGGTTTGGGGTTTTGGTTTTGGTTGGTTTTTTTTTTTTTTCTTTTAACATTATTTTCTCCTGGGCTCTGAGGTAATTTATGTGCCTGTTGTTGCAGAAGTAGCCTGAGTTTGGATGACTTCCGGTAAGTCTGTCTAACACTCGATAAATGTTGTGTGTTAGTTACACTGCATCTATCGTGACTGCATCACACAGCCTTTATAACAGCAATTAACTGTCCATTTCATTTGTAAAAAAACATGTGAATGTCTTCTCTGGACTAAACTGGAGCTTTACTCCCCATGTCCTCCTTCACAAGTGTTTAGAAATTGCTTAATTACTAATTTCACAAGTTTGTAATGTATCAGTATTGTTTGCTGTTAATGATTTGTCTGCAGTTACTAGTTTTGAAATGTATTTGCATAACTTGAAGCTTTTTTTTTTTTTTGGCCTGTGACTGCTAGTTGCTCTAAAATTTGCTTTACTCCATGTCACATTTCCAGATCCTGTTTTAGGTTTTATCCACTTAACTACCTGTTGCATCTTGTACAGCTGTGTCCAGGATGATCATTGCCTTACATTGCATGCAAATATAAGCATTTTATAAATAACATCAAGCACTCAAGCCCAGAAATTGCCCAAATTAGATCTCTCTGCAGCTTATTTTGTGACTGTTAGAGGTTTGATTACAACATATGCTATTTTTTATAATTTGCTCCAGGTAGTCTGTGATCACTCATTAATACCTTAATAGCTGTTCAGTTGGTTTTTCTCATTATTTGTGCCTCTTTAAATACATGCTATCCAAACTCAGAAAACAATTTTTTCATTATGGACTTTTCCTTAAAATTTATCAGAGCATCAGTATTACATATATTACTCATACCATTCTCGAGGGAAATTTATCAACTTTATTTTACGGAGGTACATAGACACTTTTATCTTTTGTGTGCCAGTTCAGTGTATAGAGTTGTAACTTGCTAGATTGTTGAGGAATAAGGAGTGCTTGAGATAAAAATCAATGAACTGCAGTTCTAAGTGCAGCTTTATGGACTCAACATTTCTCCTAATTGGGTTGTAGGGGTTTTAGCCAAGTAAAATGGTACTCTGACGTCACATGCATGCAAATATCTAGCTTGCCTGATACATATGACTTGTCTGGTATTTCTTGACCCGTAGACGTTCACAACAGCATTCTTCAGCTGCATAGCCCCGGCTGATCACATGCAAAGATCTGTTTAGTGCACTGAAGGAGGCAGGGACCCTGTGGGAAAATTACTTTGCAACCATCCACGATTAAAGAATGCCACAGTGCACAGTGGCACTAGTGCAATCTTTGGTTGCAATTCCCAGCTATCGAGTGAACAACAATTGTAATTTTTTAATGTTAGGTATGTGTGACTTCTGGAGTGTTTAAAAAAAAAATAAATAAAATTATTCCAATGTCTTGTCATCACATCATTCATCAGGAATGTTGGAACCTGTAGACTCTCCACTCCGGGCCCTGCCAAGAAAGCAACTATAGAATTAGAGTCTAATAATGCTGTTACATGGTTCAACACTAGAGGGAGTGGGATACTTTTCCCGAAGAGTCTTCTATCTATTTTGTTGACAGTAGCGGAGTTGACAGGTCTTGAAAGACTTGGTCTGTCTGCTAAGACTCCTCTCCGCTTTCCTCCCTCATGCCTTGAACCTGACCTAATCCCATCTCTTCCCTTCCACCTAGCCTCAGGTTCTTTCTCCTATTTCTACTTAGCCAGTGAATCTATTAGATTTTCATCCTGATACCTGGGGGTTTTTTTAATATTTTTTTTTTTCTTGCTCAGCTTCTTCAGAATTTTGATCATCCTGTTGTCTGTCCATCTCTGCTAACATCCCCAGATTTTTTCCATGCTCATCTAATCTGGTTTGTGCTCTGCGTGCTTGCGCAAGGATTTTTGCTAAATCAGTCCTACGGTCTCTCTGTACATTGCCCACCAGGTGTCTGTGTACCCTCTTACTCACCAGTTTGTGTTCTGAATTTGTGTCTCTTCCTGTGAAGAGAATCCCATCCTACTTTGTACCTGTTCCAGTTTAGTGATTGCCCTGTACTCATTAGGCGTAATCTTTGGGCTCAGCATTAGGGCAGGAAGGGGTGGTTCCTAGCTATCAGGTTGAGTCCTGGCCCCATAAAGCTCAGTACTGCAGCTATAGGGAAAACTGTATTCCACCTTCAGCTGCAGTGTCACCAGTGCAGGAAAGAACCGATCTGAGCCTGGAGTACTCTTATCAAAGCTTTCAGCTTGTGCAAATAAATGTTTTTGCTCAAAATCTTGAGAACTGCACAAGTTTTCACAGGAATGATGAAAAACTTCTTCAAGAGTCAAGTCAGAGGTCTGAAGTATTACCCTTCTAGAAAGGCTGTCTAGTTTTGTCTGAATAAGGTTTTTATTTCGGTAGCCTAGGGTTTAAGCTCTTGAACTAGATTCAGGTAGGTCCCCAGTGTGAAAAAGTTCAGTTCAGCACAATAACATATAGAAGTTGTTTAAAAATCGAGTAAAATTGTTCAAACATGGATTTAGACTACAAACAGCCAACCAACCTTATCTTTGGTTAGCAGAGATAAATAAGATAGATGGTGTGTGTCTGCTTTGGAGCTGATAATAATATGAGATAGAAAAAGAAAAAGATTTGGAAAAACAGTGGATTATTTACACAATTTTAGTCATGTACACAGTCTGGGTAAAATTATAAACAGGAAGATTGCTAGTAACACACATATGCACATTTTGAGTCAGCAGTTGATGTTGTCAACCTGTTTTTTTTCGGCAACGAAGACGCTTTAGCTGCTGGTCTCTGCTGTTCTGTTGGTACTGCTGTTCAGTAGTTAATAATTTTCTGTTTTAAATGAAAAAAGAAACACTTAGGGTATTTTTTTTCTCCTCTAAAGTACTAATTGTGCTTTTAATCTCAGTAATCTATAAAGTTCTTTTGAGTCTTTGATTCCGCAGTTCACTCTATTGATTTTTAACTCGCCTATCAACTGTATTTATTGAACCAGCATAAGTAACCTCAGGCTGATTCCATATTCAACAGAAACATTTTTCTTTCCAGAATTACTAGCATTTCTACTTACAGAATAATCTTCAGTGTCAGGTCTTGTGTAAGGGCATTAGAATGCTATAACATCTGTTCTCTCAGTAAGGAGCATGCTTCCTGCCCAATTATCTTTCTTTTTCCATACCTTGTTGCTTTTTGGATTCTTTGTCATAAGTGGCAAGACTTTAAAAAGTCTTCATCTTTCAGTCAGACTACCTCTTCAAGCCAAGATTCTTCAGTTGCATCTGTTTTCTCTCATGCTCAGTCTTGCTCCTTGCACATTCCTTTTGTCTGTCCCTAATGTTTGAAAGTCGAGATCTATCTTGAATCGTACATGCTGCTAAAATTCTGGGATGTTTACGCAAAAAAAAAAAAATGCATCTAACCACACCATTTACAGTACTTGGCAAGCGTGGATAAATATTTAAATATGAGTACATGGAAGAGGACAGTTAGTGACTTTCTTGCTGTGCGTGCCTGTAGCAATGTGACAGTTTCTGCTGTCAAAACAAAATTGTTTTGCATAGTTAATTGTTTATTCTGTGTCCTGCATTACTGGGATACTATTATAAGAGCTTATGTTTGAGCATATGGGAATCCCATATCCCTTAAAAGTGGAATCAAGAAATTTTGCTAATTGATCAGAGAACATATTTGCCATAAATGAATTTCAATTTAAGTGGAATTGTAAATATATTGGCTACTTGTTCATAGAGTTGTTTCTCTTATCTGCAAATCATGTGCAATGGCCGACTGAGCTGCTGTGGAATAATATGCCTTGTGTTGTGAACTCTGGCTTCTGTACTCCTAGGACCACACAGAAGAGAGGAGAATCATTTGGAATCAGCAGAATAGGCAACAAAATAAAAGGTGTATTCAAGAGTTCTGCAATGGAAGGAGCTATGTTGCCTAACTATAACTTAAATGAAGGAGAAGATGACTTTGTGAGTAAAAGCTTTAGATTTGTCTTTAAGTCTTTGGTGGTGGTGGTTTTTTTTCCTTCCTAGCTTGAAAATGTTAAGTTTCTGCCATCTCTGCTGTCTTACTTCACTGCAGGGTTTCCTTGTGCTGGCTTCTGATTAAGTTGCCTTGTTTTCCCTGTATTCATTCACAAGCCAAGGCCGCATCCCCAGTTAGTGTGCCTCTGAGCTTATCGCTTATTACAGAGAAGTACTAGAAGTAGCAGTATCAGACATTTTTGTAAGCAATGAATTTTTCTCTAAAAACTTACCGTGACATTTTACAATTCTGGATAATAAAGTATGCATACGACTGCATGCATGGCGTTTCATCTGGTCATTATTTTTTCATTGAGACCAGTACTGTTGAATATCTTCATCAATGACATAGACAGTGGGACTGAGTGCACCCTCAGCAAGCTTGGAGACAATGCCAAGCTGTGTGGTGCAGTTGACATGCTTGAGGGACGGGATGCCATCCAGAGGGACCTGGACAAGCTTGAGAAGTGGGCCCATGTGAACCTCATGAGGTTCAACAAGGGTCCTGCACGTGGGTTGGGGCAACTCCTGGTATCAATATAGGCTGGGGGATGAAGGGATTGAGAGCAGCCCTGCAGAGAAGGACTTGGGTGTACTGGGGGATGAAAAGCTGGACATGAGCCAACAATGTGCGCTCGCAGCCCAGAAGACCAACTGTGTCATGGGCTGCATCAAAAACAGTGTGGCTAGCAGGTTGAGGAAGGTGATTTTGCCCCTCTACTCAACTCTTGTGAGGCCCCACCTTGAGTACTGCATCCAGCTCTGGAGACCTCAGCATACGAAGGGCATGGACCCGTTGGAGTGAGTCCAGAGGAGGCCACAAAAATCAGAGGGCTGGAGCACCTCTCTGTGAGGACAGGCTGAGAGAGTTGGGATTGTTCAGCCTGGAGAAGAGAAGGCTCGGGGGAGACTTTATTGTGGCCTTTCAGTACTTAAAGGGGGCTTATAAGAAAGGCACGGACAAACTTTTTAGCAGGGCGTGTTGCAAGAGGACAAAGGGTAATGACTTTAAACTAAAAGAGGGTAGATTCAGACTAGATGTAAGGAAGACACTTTTTACAATGAGGGTGGTGAAACACTGGCACAGGTTGCCCAGAGAGGTGGTAGATGCCCCATCCCTGGAAACATTCAAGGTCACGTTGGAAGTGGCTCTGAGCAACCTGATTGAGTTGAAGATGTCCCTGCTTATTGCAGGGGGTTTGGACTAGATAACCTTTAAAGGTTCTTTCCAACCCAAACTATTCTGTGATCTGAAGTTTGCCACAGGACCTTAAAACCGTAGATAAAGTAGTGGAGAAATTGCTGTTAGGTTGGTCTGTGATGCAGCATTTTCTGATCATGAGTCCTTTCTGATTTGTCTAGGGTGTCTCCCTCAACTAATGGGGTTTTTTGCATGCTAAACAGCAATGAATAGAGCCATTGGTAGAATTATTGCATGGAACATTGGTATCTAAAGCACAGTTGGGTGACAAATGGAAAATTTTAAAAAGGGAAGAGGGTCAGAAGCTATTGGTAATCATGTATTTTTTACAGTGTGTCTGCCAACTCAACCTTTTGTACCTGTTCCTAACAAACACAACATTTCAGCGTTTATCACCTTGATAAACGGCTAGCTCATTTTCCACAGCCTAAAGATAAAAAGTGAACATGAGTTCATTTTATTCACCTTGTTCAGAATTGCTTTCAGAAGAATGTGGGAAGGACTCAGCAACTTAAACCTCTAAGTGGTTTTTTTTTTTTTGTTTGGTTGGGGTTTTTTTCTTTAAGAGGAGGGGAAAAAAGGCAATCTTCTGTACAGGCTAAATCTCCATGTAAGTCATGTCTTTAAGGGGGCAGAACTGTTGCAATTAATTTCTTGGACAGTTAAGTTCTTGTGAATTCTCTATTTTTGAGCCGAGATTCTAATGAAAACGAGTTAATTTTGCAGCATTGCTGTTGTAGATTCTGCTGGCCAAAGGGCGTGGAAGTATAATTCACCTATAGCAGAGGAATGAGTAGAAGTATAATTGAAGCAGTGGAGCTCAGAGAAGGAACGTGTTTCTGTGCCAGAGCACAAGAAGTTACTTGTGAGAAGCTGCTGAATTCAGCGAGAGACAGACAATATAGAGTCTAATCCATACTAAGGAAAGTTTTCAAATGGATAGAGAATGGTTTTAGCTTAGGCAAGAATGGAAAGTTTTAAGTGCAGCATTGTCTCAAATACCTTTATTTAATAAAGGGAGGATACTACTTTTTTACTAAAACCACCTTAGCCAAAGTTTGGGAAATACTTAAGTCCCTTCACTTGGTGAGTATGGGTGGGAAGAAGAAATGGAAAAAGAAAAAACTAAAGGTGATACAAGGTTACTGTGCATCCAAAGAGCTGGACAGAGCCGTGACTTCACTTCATGAATAAATATTGAATACACAGAGTTCAACACCAGTAATGTCACAGTAAGTGCTGTGGTTTTCTAGCAGGCATCACAGGCTCAGAGGAAGAGCTCTCTGGGACAAGAAAAGCGTGATCTGGGAAATTACAGTACAATTTTAAGATGGTGGCAGCGCAGTATACAGACTCAGCAACTTTTTTATTAGCTTATGTATGGAGAGTATGGGAGTTATTTCATCTTACACACATCCTGATTAGATATTTAAGTAATTGGTGTTAATGTAAGTTTGGTGGATTCAAGGTAAATATAAGGTAAAGAATGGCGGTGAAATGGAGTTCTGTGCATTGTGACAGAAACAATGACTGAACAATGTCTTTTATTTTCTTTTTTTTTTTTTTTGGACAAACTCACATTGATTGCAGTTAAAGCCCATAGGAAACATCCATTCAGTCTAAGGAAATCACGTAAGGATAGAGATATGTGTTAGCAGGTTTCTGTGGCTCTGGGCAGCAGCTTTGGAAGCTGCTACCATGATAATAGTAATTTAACTAAGTAAACCACACTCAATCTTGGTCAGCTAAATTTTAAGCAAAAGATATTCTGCACAGGTATTGTTCCCAAGGCAGCCAGGAGACCTCTAGACTAGAATTTCTGGCTTTGTTGGATGAAACAAATGGAAATAGACTGAGGCAACCTATAACTATTACAGATTGGTGAACTCTTTGGAAAAGAGGATTGAAACCCTCAGAAATTCCTGCTTCCTGGCTTGCAGTTCATGTAGGTGCTGTGGTTGTCATAGTGGAAAAGCCTGCAAATTTATGTAGGACTATTACCAAAACCAGGCTAGAAGTCAGGTGAGGGATCTGGTGAAGAGAGGTTATGAGCATGTGAAATTTTGCTGATGATTCAATACGACCTCAGAAGGGCTGCGTGAAGGCAGCAGATGGGGGAGGTTATGGCCCCTTTATGAGCTGCTCAAACCCAACTGACCCCCTGCCTGCTCGAAGCCCTGTGCTGACTCTGCAGTGCTGGGAGTGTAATCACTCTATCAACTGATAGGTGCTCCAGTGTATGAAACAAAATAAACGGGAGGAGGCAAGAACTGCAAGCAGTGGTAAATTAAAGGAAGAAAGATTACAGAAAATGTAGGCAAAAGTTGGTTTTCAATCAAGCCCATGCTTAAGCATTTAGTTTAGTCAAAAACTACGGAATTGGGTAAGTCTGAGTGTTTCTAGAATGGTCCTGCACTTTTGCAAAGAGGTCCTAGTGGAGATTGTATATGTAGCGCTAATGCAAATATATACAGTTAGTCAGGATGGATTATGAAGTGATAATTTTGGCAGCCGATAGCTCAGCGCTCACAGGGTGAGGCAGTGAGTGCAAATTGCACCCAGTTGATGCTGCCCACCATCTGCAGAACCTCAGCTGTTGTTGGAGTTGCTATCCTGAAATGTTCTGCTGTTTCTGTCCAGCGGTGACAGCTGTGTAAAGCCTGGGGAAGGGGGAAAAGGAGGGTAAGACCTCATATAGAAGACTTTGTAGATGTAAAGCTACCTGACAACACTGTTGTTGTGGTTCAGAGAGCATCTGTCCTACTTATTCCATTCTTTGATGGGAGTTTGTCCTGCAGTTTGTGAGCCTTAATTGTTCATTCCAGGCTGCGGTTATTTTTGTTTGTTTTGTGACAGCCTCCAATTTAGTTCTTAAATTGTGAACCACCTTAGCTGAGTGTGGTCTCTGTGTAGCAGCAACTGAGACTGCTTTTTGCCTGTCACAGTTTTTTATCAAATAAATCAGGTAAGTGGAAGCAAAAGCAAAAATGTGTTTTGAAAAGAAGAGATTCAGTTAGTGGATCTACGGAGATCTGTTTTGGAAGACAACAGTCCACACCATAACCAGTTTAAGGATCATTTCAGTATTATGCAAAGGCAAAACAAAACTGAACAAAGATTGCTCATGTGTGTTGAACCATTTATGCTTCAGCTGCATTTGAGCCACAATCATGTGAATATTGTAATGCAGACACAGGCAAAATTATTTCAGGGATCCTCTATTGCCTGAAAACGTTGATTAGATTATCCCAATACAGACAAAACTTGTTAAGGCACTTAGGCTTGGCCTTTGAGGGAAATTTGGCTTTAAATTATGAAGCTAAGGGAAAAAGACTTGAAAGCGGGATCCATGCTTTCCAGTTTGCTGTAGTTTCACACGTAAATTCATATGTTAAAATCTCCTATTTTAACAAGCAGTGGTACTCTGAAGTCTGCATGCGAGACTTACTAAAATAATGTACTTTTGAATTGTTGCTTAACTTTAACCTATCTCAGCATAATTACTAGCTCCGTAAGTTGTGGTGGGAAGAGCAAGGCGCTGGCCGCCACTGCAGCGGGCGCAGGCTGGAGGCAGGACGATGGGCTTAGGTGTTGCTCCTCATCAGGCAGCGCCTGCCTCCCCATAGGTTTGTGATGTTTTGGAAGCCCTTGCAGCCTGGCAGCAGGCTAAATTAAATTCAAACAATTTCAGTTTTATAAGGAAACAGGAATATTCTTTTTTTTTTCCACCGGCTTGCCTGCACTTGTGAAAATATAAAGAGCTCTGGGCTGCAGAATAATAGGAATATAACAGGAATAATAATAATATAGGAATAATAGGAATAATTCAGTCCCAATTGTGGCTGCAGTGCACCTTGCAGAGCAAGTCAGATTCAGTGTCCACAGTGTACTCCATTGCGTGGAGGTGGGGGACCTGCTAGCTTGGTGCATTAATAAAATGGTTTTTTTGTTCTTTTATTACTTAGTGACACATACTTAAAGACTTGATTTATGTTTCATTATCCTGTATAAGTTTTGCAAAGGTAGACTGTACCAGTTAAAATAGAACTGTAGATCTTGATGTTTGAATCTTTACAGATTGAAGAAGGCGTTATGGTGATGGAAGATGATTCTCCTGAGGAGGCTGTTAGTACCCCAAATACACCCCGCAACCTTGCCGCATGGAAAATTAGCATCCCGTATGTAGATTTCTTTGAGGATCCCTCCTTAGAAAGAAAAGACAGAAAGGAGAGAATTCCTGTGTTCTGCATTGATGTAGAGAGAAATGATAGAGGGACAGGTATGCAATGTTGTGCATAAATAAAATGTCTTTTAGAAATGAACTCAAAATATTCTAGCGCTGTTTTCTCATGGTTGTTGCAGTATATTTTGCATACGTGGTATTCTGATTTTGAAATCATGACTTGAAAATTCTGAGGAAATGTGTTTGAGAGTAAAATAATCACACTTAGTGTTTGCAAGTCGGGAACTGACTTCTCAGCATGAATGAGTTCCATTTAGACTTCATGCCAAAGTTTGAGACTTTCTCTTTCCCAAAATATTGATCCTATGATTCATATTAATAAGCACCTGGCATATTTTTCTTTCACCCACTCTGAACTTTGGAATAATGAACAATAAATAACTTTTTATATAACCTTAAAATACAGTTCTTAGGAAATGAATGTTTTGCTTATTAGGAACCATCCTGGCTTGCAGATAGTTTATCAGTATCTAGACAGCAATACATCCATACTGAGTGGGGAAAATAGCATCATCCTGGGGCTGCATAGATTTGTGTTGGTAAAACTGATACTTCCACATTAAGCAGGAAATGTTTAAGAGTTATTTAGCGATATCTTCCAGGAGGAAGAATGATCAGGATTCAAGCTGGTGGTGCAGAGAACTATATTCAACAAATAGTATTTCTCTTAATCATTTGGTTAAAAGTTTGAACATAGATCTAACATAGTCAGCCCTGATAAATTTTGAAGTTATGCAAGGCTCCATTGCGTAGATTTTAAGGATCCCCTAAATGAGATGATAATTTCCGTGCTAGTACCGTGTTTGTCTACCAGGTATGCATTTTAATTTAATGCTTAAATTACCTGGCTGGGATTTTTTTATGTTACAGCAATATGAGAGATTAATATCATTGAGGTTTTTCCTATAATAATCCAACATAAATTTGCTGTTGCTTAATTCAAGTGGCATAAAAATTCATATGTTTTTAATGTTGGTTTGTTTTGTTTTTTTTCCCCCTAGTTGGGCATGAACCTGAACACTGGTCTGTCTACAGGAGGTATCTTGAATTTTATGTGCTTGAGTCGAAGCTAACAGAATTTCATGGTATGTTCTCCATCTTCTGGAAAGTCACTTTCCCACTGCTATGATTATCATTCATTACTGAGCTGAAATTTAAAATAGCGAAACCAATGCTTGCTGCATTACAAGAATAATTTAATCTCCTTGATATCTTTATTAGGTACATTTCCTGATGCTCAGCTTCCCTCAAAGAGAATCATTGGTCCCAAGAACTATGAGTTCTTAAAATCCAAGAGAGAGGAGTTTCAGGAATATCTGCAGGTATCAAACAAACTTATCAAACAAAGCAAAGAATATTCTAAAACTAATAATATAAAATTAATAAAGGAACATCTGCTTTTTTTTTATATCCAACTAACTTGAGTTATAGAAAGGATTGAAGTGGACAAATAAAACTTGTTAAAGTTTCATGTGACTGAAAACAGAAATCTTTTGCAAATGACAATATCTATGGTAATATAATGCTCTATGAATGTCTCTTTTTGCTATAGAGAAACTGAATCTTAAAGATTAGTTTTAAAGTACTTACACTTCTTTCTTTCCTTCTGTCTCAAAGAAACTTCTGCAACATCCAGAACTAAGTAACAGCCAGCTTTTAGCTGACTTCCTGTCCCCTAATGGAGGAGAGACTCAGTTTCTTGATAAAATGTTGCCTGATGTGAATCTTGGTATGTAATATGCTACTTGTTTATGCTGCCAAATAGTAATACGGTAGATACTGTGATTGAATGATAGTAGTAATGAACAGATAGTTTGTGTATAGATATGGATGTAGGAAATAAGAACTCTGCTCCTTCACAGCCCTTAAAATTATAGCTCGGCAAGCAAGATATGCTGATACTTTTTCCTTGAAGAAAAAAAGACATTTTGAGATTATGTAAAAAAGTGTTAAAGGGGTTGCTTTTGAATTTTTCTGTTAGCAAGCAAGGTGATAAAATTTCTCTTAACAAATTTCATAGTTCAAGAAGAGTTACAGTATTGTCATGAGTCAAATCTGCCCAAGTCAGTCATTATTTACAGGTGCGATAGCATAAACAGTTTCTTAACATAAACTACCTTTTGGTGTTAGTTGATTAAAGTCTGTTTATTTTAATCTGAAAATGGCAATATTTAATATTTCTAGTATTGGCTAGTGATAAGATCTCTTCTAACATGAGCTACTTTATAGAATTTGAGGCAGTGGCGTGTGTGATACAGGCAGGCCGAATGGAAATTGAGAAGTTGAGAAATTCTTGATGTCTAATGTAACAGTTGATAATAAATCCAAAAAATAGACTGCAGTGTGACTTTACAGCTTGGCTGCCATGTAGCTGTCTCAGGATAGTGGGCTTTGGTTGGTAAGGTCAACCTCATGGCCATTCTGTGTTCGTGTATTGTGGCACTAGGGGTTCTGTAACCAGTGTGGTCCACGAAAGCCGTGTCTGAACCATGCCACTGCATTTCTGCTTCTCCTGGTCATGCTGTGAACCTACTGGGGTGGATGTTCTCTTAGTGTGCTTACTAAGTTGTTGAATGCGATTTCGGTGGTCCATCCTCCAGTTAAAGGGTTCAGTTTTGTTTCAGACTTCCCCTCTCTATCCAACTGTGCACTGTTACAGTAAACACCATAATTATAGGCTTTTTTTAATGTCTCATGTCTGAGACTATGCTTTGCTTCCCTAAACATCATTTTAACGTTTAATTTGGCATTTCAGTAGGGCTTTCTGCGAGAATGAGCAGTTTTATTGTTATCATTTGATCATTGTACATACTTTCCGATGTAAGTTCCAAATTTAATGACATATAGATAAGAAAAATAATACTGTAAATGTGGCACTTAAAATAAAACTAATCCTGGACACTTTCATTTTTCAACATTCAAAGTTACTGTGATGTATCCTGATAGCCTTAACAGGACAGAAGAGCTGATTTTTAAGACCACAGCTGTAGCCTGTCCAATTTGTAAAACTTTACACAGCAGTATTTTAATGACTGGATCCTTCCAGAATCTCTACAGATTAGCTGACCTTTTCAGGGAAAAAGAATAATCTCAGTTTTTGTGATTTCTCTTGTGATAAATGTTTATGAGCGATGAAGAACTTAGATACAGAAAATTGTGCCTATGCTGGTGTCATATAGTACTGCTGTTATGGTGCTATAGCTATTTACGTTTGAACTTCTAGAAAAATTACAAAGGCAGATCTAGAGTACTTTGCTTTATTTTTTTCAGAAGTATTCAGATAATCATCTGTATATTTTCCATATGTATCTTTTCTTGAAAAGTACTAAGCATTAAGTTATAAGCTAGATACGTAGAAGACTTTTTGCGCCAAATAAAAAAAATACAGCTTTTGAAAATACAGTATTTTTAAATTAATTACTACACAATGAGTACATAAAATGTAGCAGAGCAAAATGTCTTCAAGATGGGGCAGTCATAACAGAAAGCTTTTGTTTGTTTGTTTCTAATTATAGGTAAAATTATAAAATCTGTTCCAGGAAAGCTGATGAAAGAGGTAAGTCTTCCAGGTTGCCAACATTTTAACTTCAATGACTGATTTTATGTGCTACTAACGTATAGTCTAGGCAAAAATTTGTTTGGGAACTCAGGTTTTTGTTTGGTTTTTTTTTCTATAATTATGCAAGTGACAGGTCACTCATATCTTATTACAGAAAGGTCAGCATTTGGAGCCATTCATCATGAATTTTATCAACTCCTGTGAATCTCCCAAGCCTAAACCAAGTAGGCCTGAACTTACCATTTTGAGTCCCACTTCTGAAAACAACAAGAAGGTACAGTAAGTCATCTTCCTTCCCCACTTTACAGGAGTGTGGAAAATGGACCATAGTCTGAAAATGCAAAGAATAAACAGAAAAAAACAATAAATATAACAGCTTACCTATTTTGAGTTGTCTTTTCACACAAGATGGAAAATAGTAGTGCAGAGAGATCTGTTATCTCCCGTCTTGTAAATATCTTAGTCTGAATGACCTTTGAGGGTGGGTTGTTGATTGTTTTGGTTTTTGGTGTGGGTTATTTTTGTTTGTTTGGGGGGATTTTTGTTGTTTGTTTGTTTTTTGTTTGTTTGTTTTTTAATTCTTACTGAATTTGGAGATGAGGATACAGACTAGAGAGCCTGGGAAATACAGAGCGAAGAAGAGGGAAAGCAAAGGTATAAAACAGGGAATGTTTTAATGCCATAAGGGAGCATGAGTATTTGATGAAAGTGTGACTTGTCAGAGTTCTACAAGCCAAAATTGTCAGGGTGCTGATACCTGTTTATCTGCCTTTAAAATGTTAGTATACAGTTCATTGATGTCTGATGTACGTAATAGGTTAACTATATAACTTATGTATAGTCTCTCTAGAGCCTGGTAAAACTTACTTGAAAGGCTTCTGTTAGATTCAGGGGCTTTAAAAAGACATAGGTCTTTATATTGCTGTGTAAGACTGCTTTAGAGTGTCAATGTATCTGTGGAATTTACAGAGGAATGTTGTTTCTGGACTAGGATTTCAGAGACCCAAGCTCAGTGTTACAGAGTTGGTCTGATTTGGAACAAAATATTTAATGTGCATACACTTTGCCACGTGAGTGTTTCTAAAAGAAAACTCCGTACTGTATGTTTTTCTGCTGTCTCATTTGCTTTGGGAAGAGGAGTTGGAACTGGACTATGTGGGTGTTGGTCTTTTTTCCCAAGTAACAAGTGACAGGCCAAGAGGAAGTGGCCTCCAGTTGCACCATGGGAGATTTAGATTGGATATTAGGAAAATTTTCTTCACTGTAAAGGTTGTTGAGCACTGGAACTGGCTGCCCGGGGAAGTGGTTGAGTCGGCATCCCTGGTGGTATTTAAAAGACACGTACATGTGGTGCTTAGGGTGCTCTCAATCTGTTCTCCACCCAGCCTGTATTTGTGCTTGGGATTGCCCTGAGCCACGTGCAGGACCTTGCAGTTGGCTTTGTTGAACTTCATAAGGTTGGCGTGGGCCCACCTCTCCATCCTGTCAGGGTCCCTCTGGATGGCATCTCTTCCCTCCAGCGTGTTGACTGCACCAGTAGCTTGTCTTCTTGAAAGAGCTAGAAGCCCAGGACCTATTCATGTTGGTGATGGGCTGTTGAAAAAATGGACCTTTTGATTTCCTTCACTGTGCACATTTTTTACAGTGTTATGACACTTACAGAATTTGCAGCTACAAAACTTTTATACTGATTAAGTACAATGGCAGTTAAATCTATTAATTTGTTTAGATTTCATCTTCCAAACCTGAAGTCTGAATTGCTATGGCCAATATCGTAGTGTTAGCGTACATGTGCACACACACAAAATTAGTAGCCTTCATTTCAAATCCTTTTTAACCTTGGACACTATCTCCAAGGTTAAGATATTTTGCTATTTCTGTCTGTATAGAGGGGTGTAAATGTATCAGCAGTTATAAAAATCAGATTTAGAGTTTTTGACTTGTGCTAGAAACAGTACATGCATGAATACTTCAAATATAAATATAAAACAGCTGACAGCATACTGTCGCAAAGCATGAGCAATCAGTTAATTTTTTACTGTGATCTGTCAAGAACTATTGAAGTTAGTAGTTTTAATACATTTAACATACTTAAGGAAAATATTTGAGCTGCAAGCTTTGCACTCTGAATCATTCCTGTGAAGTCAGGGTTCTTTCTGTAGTTTGCTTGAAAAACTTTATTAAAGGATCAAAATTAATTCTTTAAAGTGGTGTTCAAAACCATTTTGGATTGTAAAAGGTTAAAAAAATGTATATAGCATTGCTCAGTTAAAATGCAAACTCATTCTCTGAAGTGTCACTGTGTTATTCTTATAAAAGAACACGTGTGCAGAAATTCAGGCTCTGAAATGAGGTTTTCCTGATTCTTTTTGGTGATCCCAGGAAAGCGAAGAGCTGGCTGCACTTTGGCTTTCATTTTGGAATGCTAAAGTTTCCTTAAACAAAATGTAGGTCTTTACTGCCTTCTATTTTCTAATGTCATTTTCAGAAATAGTATTGTGGGGGAAACCTCCTTATCAGTGCTGATGAACCGTCCATGTATGCACTCCATTGGAGACACAAGTTTGTAGAGTCCGAGTCCAAGTTGTTGCTAGTACTGGTGGTTAACCCGTAGAAGGTGCTTTTGTCACAAGATACGAGTTTCTTTGCAGACAGCAGAAAAGGTGAGGTGAGCCCCACATCTCTGTTCCTTCTCACTATTTATTGTGAGAGCGCATTCACTGTTTTTCTAAGCAACTTTGTTCTAATTAGCTGTTTTATGAATAAGTAATTGGTTCTACATATCTCTTAGCATTTTTTGTTTTTTTCTTTCCCAAAAGAAATCTGTTTTGTTTTGGGGAGCCATTTGCTGTAAATGGATGGAAAGTTTGAGAATTCAGTGTGTCTCCTGCAGAGCTATGATTATTATTTCATAGAATCATAGAATAGTAAGACTTGGAAGGGACCTTAAAGATGATCTAGTACCAACCCCCCTGCCATGGTCAGGGACGTCTTCTACTAGACCAAGTTACTCAAAGCCCCATCCAAGCTGGCCTTGAACACTTCCAGGGATGGGGTGTCTGCAGCTTCCCTGAGCAAGCTGTTCCAGTGTCTCACCACCCTCACAGTGAACAGTTTCTTCCTGATAACTAATCTAAATCAACCCTCTTTCAGTTTGAAGCCATTAATCCTTGTCCTGTCACTACACTCTGTGATAAAGAGTCTCTCTCCATCTTTCCTGTAGGCCCCCTTTAAGTACTGGAAGGCTGTAATAAGGTCTCCCTGGAGCCTTCTCTTCTTCAGGCTGAACAGCCCCAACTCTCTCAGCCTGTCCTCACAGGAGAGGTGCTCCAGCCCTCTGATCATCTTTGTGGCCCTCCTCTGGACTCGCTCCGATAGATTCATGTCCTTCTTATGTTAGTGCCCCCAGAGCTGGACGCAGTACTGCAGGTGGGGTCTCACGAGAGCAGAGTAGAGGGGCAGAATCCCCTCCCTTGACCTGCTGGCCACACTTCTTTTGATGCAGCCCAGGATACGGTTGGCCTTCTGGGCTGCAAGTGCACATTGCTGGCTCATGTTGAGCTTCTCATCAACCAACACCCCCAAGTCTTTCTTCTCAAGGCTGCTCTCAATCCATTCTCTGCTCAGCCTGTATTTGTGCTTGGGATTGCCCCAACCCAGGTGTAGGACCCTGCACTTGCCTTGTTGAACTTGGTGAGATTCTAATGGGCCCAACACATGGGTCAGTGCACTCAAGACACTTTGCCTTGTGGGGTGCTGCAATGTATGATCAGATTATTCAGTATCAGATTGTCCTCAACTTATGCTACCAGTTTTGACCAGCAGAGGCATGTATGCATAGGGAATTCATGTGCTGACTGCTTTCTCACTAATTACCTATTTGTCGGTTTAGCCGTAGCACACACAATTACTCACACGATAACTGTAATTATCAGAGATCTGATATCTCAGGTTGTGCTGTGGTATGGTCTCTGCTGAATCTTGCATGCACACTGTGAAATTCATCCCTCTTGCTGATTTGTTGGGGTGCTTGTGCCTTCTTTGGAAGACAGTTTTCTCTTTCTCAAGTCAGCCCACACTTGGGGAAAAACTTTGTGCCGGTTGCAAGGAGACCACGCCATTTACATCTTGTTGCTTCTTGGATTTGATTTGTAAGCCACACTGGCTTCATCTGCTAGACCGTTTTAGTTCAGATCAGTGATGCTTTTTAGAAGCAAATCTCCTGATCATCTCTGCTTATCACATTTTCTCTCGTACTAGGGAGCTGTCTTAGAACTCATTGACTGAATTTATTTCAGATGAGACTAAGCTGGAGAAGACTGTCTAGGAATGCAGGCACCAAGGGGTGTGCAGTCCAAAGGCCAGACCAAAGGTAGACTGAGGTAACACCCCTGCCCACCCCCCCAAATACACCTGGCATAGACTTCAGGTGTTCGTTTCTGCAGATTCGCTCCTGTTGTGCCACGTGACGTCTTGGTGAAGATATAAGCACTGTGGTACCCTTACCCAATAGAAGCTGGTGATGGAGATGAATGCTAAATGTCTGTACCAGGATTGTGTGAGCTACCTGTGTGGAGTCAACGAGGTGATCTGGCAGGCAGCTGGAAAGACACTTTCTGAGTGCCCATCTGTGAGAAGAGCATGCTATCTTATAGCGAGAAAGTTCTTCAACACAAATTTTTTTTTCGGTAAATGCTAGAATCGAGTTCCAGCTGATGCCTGTATTGCCACGGTGTTCCCGTATACCTTGTCTGACACAGATCTGTTTATTCTAGTATCAACATGTTGAAATCCTCTAAGAGTATAAAACGCATTCCCCAGTGCTTGTGCTGCCAACTCTATTGCCATGAATAGGGTACACCCAGGCTGCCTCTTCATCAACAGGCTGAATAAGGAATGCCTGAAAATCTGCCAGGGCAGGTGAAAGCTTGAGTTCAATCAGAAATGTGCTTCCTTCTATGAGAAATTTTCTGCCTGCTGCTTCCTTTTGAATATTCCTTGTGTACGTATATGTTTTAAGTAAGTGTATGTTTTAAGTGGAAAGATTTCTAGTTAAAAACACATAATGAACATGGGTAGTCAACCTTAGTACAGCCAGCAGCAACGGGATTTTATCCTGTATCAGATCCACTAGATTAAGAGTTACCAGCCACCCTGGTTAAAACAAACAAGTGAACAACCCCCCACCCAGTGAAGGCACCAACAGGATTTCTGGATTTCCCAGCTGTGTTTCTATTCAGAAGGTCTGTAAGCAGCTCAGTCATTTTCCAAATGTGCTTTTGTCAGACTTGCAAGAATAGGTGAGGACTTCTCAGCTGATGCGCTTTGCAAAATATGCCTACAGAAGCATTGTTCTGCTGGCTTGCGATGACCTGCCAACAGCAATAAAAACTGCTTTTGGAACACCAACAGTATAATGCCTATTTATGCGTAGTTACTTGGAGGAAGACACGGTTGTTTTTCAATACGCTAACTGATGTGGTTCAGGTGCTACATAAGTTCTTTTCTTCTTACCCTTTTGGTATAGTCGTCTGTACTTTCCAAATGATCGGAGAAACGGTGGAGAGGTTCATGCCTCCGGCTGTGGATATTGTTCATAATCGTGGTATCGCCTCTGTAAACTTCACGCCTATGCTGGAATGTATGGGCGTATATTTGCATATGCACGCACTAACTGTTGAGTAACTGTGTTTTTTCTATTAGGTGTTTTATGTAAGCCTTTGTACTTATTTCACTAGCTTTTCCCATCGAGGTACAATAGACGGCCTATCGTACAAAGGATTACTTTGGTCTTTTTCTTAATACAGTCCTTTTATCTTTCATTCGCTTCAAGAGCTTGGCTTCTATTATGAACCCATACCAATCCATGGAATTTCCTTGTTGAAAGCCTTTGAAGAATATTTCATGTTTATAATCGCAGTTACTGTTTAATCTTAAAGATATGAATAATGATAACGGTGGAGTTTGTCTTGCTTGTCTTTTTTTTAGTCTAATTACAACAGTGAGCATTATATCACATCTCAAATACTAACATGCGCAGAAACATTTAAAAGCAAAATCCCATGCTTATCTGAATTGTGACTGTAATCTCAAATTTTGCATTAGATATCCAATTATATGGTTTTCACTTGGCTTTTTTGGCTGAGACAAAATCTTGGAAAGCGTAAAACACCTTCTAAGTAGAGATGTAACGCCACTTTGTGTTATGGCTGCTGCATCCTTCAGACATGCATTGGTAATGACAGTAGAATACACACTTGTACTGGAATAGTGGACGCTATATACTATATAAAAGCTGCTCGGTAACTTTGGCATGCATTGATCTGCTGTTGCTTTCTGATGTGCAATTGTCTAAGCTTTCAAAGCTTGACAATAATCAAGGTACCATTATGTTTAAGGTGCAGGACAGATGTTCCATGTGCAGAGGTACATACAACATTCAAAAGATACTGCTTCTGGTTTGGGGTGAAAGCTGAAACAACTTTTGGAAGTCAGAAAACTTTGCCCTAAGATGGCCTTCCCATTTGGTTTTTTTTGGTTTTGTTTTTAGAGATCACCTGTGGGATGGCTGTTAATGATTTAGTTTGCCCTGTACACGCTCCTCTGAAATTTTATCTACATTGCGCAATGGGCTGCTTTGAGTTGGCTCAGTACGTATCGCCTCTGTCAGGTCGTGGGGTGTATCTAAAAAATAAATGAGGCTCTTGTTTAAGTTACAATAATTCAACTGAGATTTTCCCAGAGCCCTAGTTTCAATATTGAGGAGGATATAGACTTCAGTTTATACAGGGTTTTTTAAACAACATACCAGGGACGCTTTCATACAGTAGGCGTGAATAATTATGTGTTCTTTTTAGGTTCATTACTTTCCTGGATACCAGTCATCCACCAGTGCATTAACCATATTTGCTCTTTCATGTAATTTATGTAATAACTTGGTGTTGTTTAGTTTGAGTGAACTTTACGAAGATAATGCCGGCAGTTCAGCACTTAACAAAAGAGAGGGCCTAAAGAAGTACAAGTCAAAACCTGAGTCTTGCCAGATTTCCTAAAGTAATTCTTCCTAAGAATGCAGAGCATTCTCTTTAGACTTGCATGATTCAGAGACTCTACAGAAAGTTAACCGCATATAAGTAAATTACTTCCCGTTCCTTGGAACTATTTTTAATTTGGGAGTGATACAGAAAAATCTGTGTCAATAGCAATCATCTCAACCTAGGCAACACTGTAATTACATTGCATTTGCTCTAGTTCTGGAATTTTTTTTTTTGGAAGCTTGGCATAAACTTTTGAACTTTCTTTTCATAATACAGAGTATTTTGTATAAATTCTTTTTTATCTTTAGATCAGCGGTTTGGGGGATAAGATAATTTAAAATAAACTGTTAATGGTGATTGCTAGGTATTGTCAAGCATGGAGAGCCTCAAGAGTCAGAGAACTCCTCCTTTCCAGCCACTGGAGCCCACAGACTTGGGGGCATGGGGAGGGGTGGAAGGAGGTGTGCCTAGGTGGTGCAGGACACCTAACGGGATGCAGGGAAGACCTTCTTGGGATTTTGCAAGTACTATAATTACATGTTTTGGAGAAGAATCGAAGGCAATAAATGGGGTGGGGGCTAGAACATGAGAAAATAGGATAAAGGAGTAAAATGAAAAGAAATGGGATAAATGGAAAAAAAAACACCCAAATATTCATAACTTATAAAGATTCATGAAGTTCTTGCTATAAGTGATCAAGCACAGAAGTTGTTGTTGTTTCCTGTGCGCCCTCCCCATCCTGGTAAAAAGTTGGGTGTTTTGTCTAGAACCCAGTATATTTATTTCAAATTGGAAGCCAGCAAGATATTTTAGGAACACTTGGATGTTGTAGGGTTCCCCTGTGATTTAAGGCTGACAAACTCCATGTCCTTTATGTCCCTCATTGATAGAGTGGGGTGCATCAAAGGTACAAACCCTATGATAAAAGTCTAGATGTGTGAAGCTATCGGGAGCAAAAAGGCTCACAAATTACTGCCTCTGTCACCCTGCTGCTGTGTTCTAAATCCAGGTATTTTGGTTGTTGGGTGTCTTGGCAACATGTGACATGCTTTTTATTTTTTGCCACCCTTTGGAGAGTGAACAGTTATTTATTAATTTTTTTATAGCCTTAAAATAATGGAAAACTGATTAGTAGTTTGAAAGCTCTGACAAAGAGCTACTTCTAATAAAAAAAAACCAAACCAAAACACACCAAATAAAACCCACCAAACCACAGATCTGGTGGCTGCCCTTTCACCTTTGAATGCAATGTTTTCAGTATTATGTTTTTATTTTTAGCTTTTCAATGATTTATTCAAGAATAATGCAAACCGGTCTGAGAATACAGAAAGACGACAAAATCAGAACTACTTCATGGAAATGATGACTGTAGAAGGAGTCTATGACTACTTAATGTATGTTGGTAAGAAGTGATTTCTCATAATTATTTTTATACTTTGTGCCAAATAGGAAGTTCAGGTTCTTCGGTAAGAAATAAAGTTTTGTTGTAGTACTCATATATAATTCAGCACTTGCAAGTTTAACAGTATACAACTTAGGAACACAGTCGTTCTTTAAAAGACCTTATTGCTGCGCTAAAATAGCATAATTTATCTTTCATTATTGCTCAGTTGTTTTGTTATATCTCTTTCTTTCTGCATCTCAGAGTATGAGCTTACGGGAGGTAGGTCCCTTCCTTTTTCTCAAATGTGTCTAGGTTGCTTGTACATTCTGAGAACTAATTAATAAAACTAGTTGAAAGAGGTATTTGATAAGCAATCTGGAGAGTGGAGAATATTTTTCCAGTGTTGCACTAGCAAAACTACAACGTTGTATGCTTGTTTGCAATCTTTCTTTTTTTTTTTCTTTTGAAAAAGTGATTCCACTATCAACATTATCAAGAGAACTTTATAAACATGTGTTACTGTAACTTTACAGGTAGGGTAGTTTTCCGCATTCCTGACTGGCTGCATCACCTCTTGATGGGAGGAAGAATTCTCTTCAAAAATACGTTGGAACTGTACACAGACTATTACTTGCATTATAAGTTAGAACAGCTATTTCAGGAGCATCGTTTGGTTTCTCTGATAACGCTGCTGAGAGGTTAGTAAAAGTTACATCTTTGGGAAAAAGCTGCTTCGGTTTGATATTTGAAATCCTTTCTGTTAGGTTTCCAAGTACCAAACTTTTCATAGGTCCACTTGATTTTTAACACTCCATTAGGTTTAGTCAAGCATTGCAAAGATTCTAAAAGCTCGTTGCGGGAAGATGCTGAGTCGGCCACGTCTGTCAGTGGTGATCACAGGAAAAAGTACTATGATTAGTAATTTGCTAAGGTGTGCAAAGAATATGAAAAACAGAATAAAAGTGGTTTAGTATGTCAGAGTGTGAATATTTCATGCTGTCTTTGAATTAGTTTTCACTTGTGTGCTGCATCACAGTCCTTTACTGTTAATTTTTTTTATTCCCTTTGTTGTGGTGGGCTTTTGAGAGGGTTTGAGTGTTCTTGACCTTCAAATAAGGGAAGGGGAGGGAGATTAAAAAAAATAGTTTAAAAATGACCTCACAAGTGTAGAGAAGTATTATATGACTACAGTCTGATCTAAACAACACATCTGGCCAAAGCGCTGGTATCAAGACAGCTCTGTCTGTATCAAGCCAAAAAGAAATCTTGTGAAAGACAAAAAAGGAAAAGAGTAAATCTTTCAGAGCATAAAACCAAATCCGAGTGCCTAATATTTCTGATAAAGAACAATTCTTGTTTTTTTTATTCATAGATAAATCTGAAATTTTTGACAGTTCCAGCCGGTGCTTTAGCACAAGGTATAAATACTGCTTATAGTTTTGAAAGTAAAAGGGAAATTGTAAGTAAGGAGATCATAACTAACCTAAAGTAGAGTTGATCCAAACCGAGAAGATAATGCTTTAAAAATTTGGAGAGAATGGAAACAAATTGGCAAAAGATTATTGTCCTTCACACAGGTGGGGTATTCTGGATTCAATCAGGGTAATGTAATCAAAAGACTATTATCTGGCAAGGCTGGAACTCCCTTCCAGTCAAGATCATACAGAAAAGAAGCTCAACTTCAAAGCCATAATCCAAAACAGTTTTTGTATGCCGGTGACGCATAGCTGCCTAAAGGTTTGTTTTGTTTTTTTTTTTAATGTGTCTTCGCTGCAGATGCTGTGTTCTGTGAGAATACCGAACCTCGCTCTGTCCAGGATAAGCAGAAACGAGCAAAGCAGACTTTTGAAGAAATGATGAGATACATTCCAGGTTCTGTATTTCCTGACTCTCTTTATGAGTATGTTTAATTGTTCAAGCAGATATCTAACCCAAATACAGCCGCATTGGTTTTCCAAATCAAATAATACTTACGCTGCTAAGGTTTGAGTTGACTATAATACTGCCACTCGGTGTAAAAACCCAGGAGGTCAGTTTTGTCATTTAAGTGTTGCTGACTACAGTTGTAGCAAAGCGATGAATAATGACATGATGGAAATGAAGAGCTTTACAAATGTGCTTAATGCCATAATTTCTTCATCTTTAGAATGCTCCTATGGTTTGTATCTCATCCAGATGAAAACTGGGTTAAAATAGGCACACCATGAAGCCAAGATAAATCTGAGCTCTCCTTACACTGCATAAAGTAGGGCAGAGGGGCCCCTTTGCTTGGCTATTCAGAAAGTAATTAAAAAATTTCACCTTGTGGTTTATTAAACAATGTATTAGGACAATAATTTGATATTATAAAAAGTGTAATAATTACTTACGTGTGCAGCCCTGACGGAGAGGGAGGAAAAAAGAAGGAACCAAAGGAGTGTTTGTTGTTCCATTTACCACTTTAGATGGATAAAATGGGAACTTTAAATTAAATTAAATTTAGTTACTGGACTTCTATAACTGCATCGTATAGCTGGTGTGCAGTGCTTCCCAATGACTTGTATGTTTGTTGTTGGTGTCTGGTCTAGATTTAATAGGCAAGTGCATTGGGGAAGAGGCTAAATATGAAGGCATCAGGCTTCTGTTTGATGGAATGCAGCAACCAGTGCTCAACAAACAGGTAACTTGCAACGTGTGAGAAACTCGCCTTTCGGCACAGAATTTCCTGAAGCGTATGTATAGCTGTAACAGAGGACTGAGCTCTAATTGAGAGTTAAAACTAAAGAGTAGGAGTGGTGCCTTGGAGTGTTCTTGATTTTCTTCATTTTCTTTTAGTTAACTTACGTTCTGCTGGACATTGGGATTCAAGAACTCTTTCCAGAGCTCAGTAAGGTATGTGCGAACTCTGTTCAAGAGCTGCAGAATTCTGCAAGCTGCTAGCGAGTCTGGGCGTTGGTGCATTTTTCCTGTTGTTCCTTTGTAATACTAATTTTAGATTTTGGGGGAAACCTGTATTTTACTAACGTGTTGAAATCATAGAAATCTGGATTATTTATATTTTTGTTAATTAGCTCTTTCCAAATCAGTTTGGGCCCATTTTGTCTAGCATACAGCAAGTCTGAGCTGCCTTTCAGGAGAATTGGAAAGAGCAATCAGCGGTGAGGATCTCTCTGCCTTTATTTCTGATTGATTGTCACCACTCTATTTTATGCATTTCCTGATTTAGGAAGTGAATTCTGCATGCAGAACTCAGATTGAGCTTCAGCATTTTCCTTGATAATATTTGGCAGGAGGGCTTCTTACCTGTAGTTTGGTCACTGCAATGTTAACTTCCGCTATCCAGATCAAGGACGGCGAATTCGCACAACGCAAAATACTGTATAAATGCATGTTATTAGGTCTGTTTGTACTTACCTATATAAAACCTTCACGAAGTTTTACATAGTAAGTTTACAGCTTGATGTAAGACAAGCTTAGCAAGTCTAACCTACTCTGTGCATCAGCTCTGTAGCTGCCTCCTCATGTCAGTGTTCAAAACAGTTAAAAACAAACAAAAGAAGATCCAACCGACCAAAGGAATAAAGTAAAAGCCTGGTGACTTGTGTGCTGCAAAAAAGACCTGGCTGAGCCCTGCTCTTCTACTCCGCTGAACTGTTTTCGTATCTCTGCAGCTCATTTTATATATATCTATATATATATATGAACACTGGTTGGTCTTCAGTTGATGCTGAAAAAAGCCTGAAGGCTTTGTGTGTTAAGCACTTAAATAGTCTTTAAAGCACCAGTCAGGCCCAGAGGGTGGTGATCAGTGGAATGAAGTCTAGTTGGAGGCCAGTAACTCCACTTGGGGGTGTCTCAGGGGTCAGTTGTGGGTGCAGTCCTGTTTAGCTTCTTCATTAATGGTCTGGATGATGGGGCAGAGTGCAAAGCTGCTGCTGACACAAAACTGGAAGGAGCAGCTGATACACCAAAGGGTTGTGCTGCCATCCAGAGGGACCTTGACAGGCTGGAGAAGTGGGCTGACAGGAACCTCATGATCTTCACCAAAGGGAAGTGCAAAGTCCTGCTCCCAGGAGCAGGTGGGACAGCAGGGAGGAACAACCACAGGCCACCAGTATTTATAGGGGGCTGCCCAGCTGGAAAGCAGCTTGGCAGAAAAGGACCTGGGTGTCCTGGTGGGCACCATCTTGACCATGAGGCAGCAACGTGCCCTTGCTGCAAAGAAGGCCAATGGTATCCTGGGCTGCATTATGAGTGTTGCCAGCAGGTAGAGGGAGGTGATCCTCCCCCTCTACTCAGGATGGGTGAGGCCACACCTCGAGTGCTGTGTCCAGTTCTGGGCTCCCCAGCACAAGTGAGACGTGGCCATACTGGAGAGAGTCCAGTGAAGGGTCATGAAGACGATAAAGGGACTGGAGCATCTCTCCTATGAAAAGAGGCTGAGAGAGCTGGAACTGTTCAACCTAGAGAAGAGACTGTTCATGGGATCTTAATGTATATAAACACCTGAAGGGAGGGTGCAAAGAGAACTGAGTCAGACTTTTTTCAGTGATGCCCAGTGGCAGGACCAGAGGCAACAAGCATCAACTGAAACACAGGAGGTTCCCTCTGAACATCAGGAAAAACTTTTTCACTGTGGGTGTGGCCAAGCACGGCCACATGTTGCCCAGGGAGGTTGTGGAGTCTCGATCTTTGGAAATATTAAAAAGCCATCTGGGCATGGTCCTGGGCAACCAGCTGTAGGTGGCCCTGCTTGAGGTTTGGACCAGATGACCTCCAGAGGCACCTTCCAACCCCAACCATGCTGGGATCAAGAAAAGATTATTTAATTAAAATCAAGATCATTGTGCAACTTCTTAATTCATCCTTTTGTTCTGTGTAACTGTGACCCTGCCTGACTGCTCCGCAGTGGATCAGAAAACCACCTGCTGAGGAGGGACCTCTGATGCTACTTTTGGTCCTAGTGAAACAGCAGAGTTGAGGGCTGGGTTCCACCTGTCCCCTGTGACTGAAGCTGATGGGAACAGAGCGAGGGAATTCACTGGCCCAGGTTTTGGTAGAGGAGAGGAAGAGAAAATACTCCAACCACGAACTTCAGACGGTTTCCTATTTTGGATCTACCAAGAGAAATTCAGAACAAAGTACTGCTTCTGTGATGTTTGACAGCGGGACCTGGTCGTTGAATGTACTAGGACTGTGGTGGACTGAGGGAGGCAGCTGGGGAGGGATCACTATGAGAAGGGAAATGCAAGGTGGAGAGGGTATGGGCAGAAGGCAGTGGTTTTCATCTGGACCCCTAAATAAAAAAAAAATAAAAAAAATCCCCCAAATCACTGCAAACTGACTGTGAAGTCAATTGTAAAGGGCAAGGAATGACTAAGTTATTGTCCCACCCCCAACCCCCTCCACCCCCAATCTTCTGTGACTGTTCTCTCTATGCAGCAGAGACTGGTCCTTTTTGAGTTGCTTGACACCAAAATGTGTTTGTAGTTCCAATCAAGAACAGAAAAATATTTCAGGTTTTGCTTTAAACACTGCTCCTTCAGCAGGGGAAACAGTGATGGGAGAAATGGGGAAATTTTCATTAGTGGGGATGTCAATCTGCTTCCTGCTCTTGAGGTCAGGTATCTTGAAGGTATATCCTGTTTGTCGATGATACCAAGCTGTGTGGTGAGGTAGACACGCTGGAGGGGGAGGGATGCCATCCAGAGGGACCCGGACAGGCTGGAGAGGTGGGCCCAAGCCAACCTCATGAAGTTCAACAAAGCCAAGCGCAAGGTCCTGCATCTGGGTCGGGGCAATCCCAAGCACAAATCCAGGCTGGGCGGGGAATGGCTGGAGAGCAGCCCTGAGGAGAAGGACCTGGGGGTCCTGATAGATGAGAAGTTCAACATGAGCCGATGCACAATCACAGCCCAGAAAGCCAACTGTATCCTGGGCTGCATCAAAAGAAGTGTGGGCAGCAGGTTGAGGGAGGTGATTCTGCCCCTCTACTCTGCTCTTATGAGAGCCCACCTGGAGGACTGTGTACAGCTCTGGAGCCCCCTATATAGGAAAGACATGGACCTGTTGGAGCAGGTCCAGAGAAGGGCCATGAAGATGATCAGAAGGGTGGAGCACCTCTCCTATGAGGACAGGCTTGAGAGAGTTGGGGTTGTTCAGCCTGGAGAAGGCTCTGGGGCGATCTTATAGCAGCCTTCTAGCACCGAAAGGAGGCCTACAGGAGAGCTGGGGAGGGATTATCAGGGAGTGTAGTGATAGGACGAGGGGGAATGACTTTAAACTGAAAGAGGGTAGATTTAGATTAGATATTAAGAGGACATTTTTCACTCTGAGGGTGGTGAGGCACTGGAACAGGTTGTCCAGAGAAGTTGTGGATGTCCCATCCCTGGAAGAGTTCAAGGCCAGATTGGATGGGGCTCTGAGCAACCTGGTCTAGTGGGAGGTGTCCCTGTCCATGGCAGGGGGGTTGGAATTAAATGATGTTTAAGCTCCCTTCCAACTCTAACCATTCTGTGATTCTGTCCTGCTACACGTACCAATGTGGGTATACACTGGAACACCTCAAATAGGCTGTTTAATGGCAGCATGTGTAAGTGAACACGTTCTAAGGATAAGAGCTGAAAACAACCTAATATATGAGGTTTTCCTTTGATTCAATGCACAGCCAGTCCCTTGGAAGTCTGTCAGACAGGATACAAGGAAAAGGAACAGCTGAGACAGGAGAAGCATTTTTAGCAGAGGAAGGAAAGAAATCCAGTTGAAAAAAATATAACGCCAGTGCCATTTCCAGAGCAGAAAATTGCTGTGTTAAGAGAATTGTGTTTAGCGATTAGGAATGGAGGCGGTGAGAACTTCCAGAGAAAGAAGAAAATACGTATTTCAAGAAATAATATTAAAAACCTGAATGGAGTAACCTTCCTTTCTCTTAACTTTGGTTTTGAGTGGATGTTTTCAAACACCATTAATCATTGCAGCTCAGTTCAGTCATTTATATGTAAATATGCATATTTGTACTTACTAAATCAATTTTTCTCTCCGTTACTGTTTGACAGGGTCCGAAGGAAGCTAGCTCTGTGTCCTGTTGGATGTGAGTGCAAGGACCTTGCTGGACACCCAGGAGAAATATCTGCTGTGCGCTATTGTGATGCACATGTGACATTTTCACCTTGCATTGTATATTTTCTTGTAAATAATATAAAATTTAAGTTCTAAAAAAATCTCTTTATGTAATAAAGACAACCAAATTTAATACCAATTACAAGTAAATAATATATCAGTACTTTCTATTTAAAATTTGTCTTGGCTGGTATCAGTAAAAGTCAAATTAATTTCCCCATAATCTTTGTGTGTGAAATTACAGGATGACATAAAATCAGATGGCTGGGAGACCAGCCAGCGTATGCTTTGCTAAAAGAGCAGTTACTGTTGTCTTCCTTAAAGGATATGTAGAAAATTTGTTTGGAAGAAGCTGTAGAATGCTCCCATGAAGTTATTTTTAACTGTCTTAACAAATCTTGCTAATTTTTTTTAAAAACAAAATTACGTGATTGAATCTGTTGCATATAAATATCGTCTCAGAACTGTCTTTGGCCTTCGTGCTTTCCGTGAGCTTGGAAAATCACGTGTGTAATTTAGTTTATTTAATGTCTGACCTTCAAATCTAAAGCACTCTTAAAATAATAATGGGTGTGAAAAGTGGTTTTGACTTTTACCTTAGCCTTTATTTTTCTGCGATTTCTTATCTGGGTTTGTTGGGGTTTTTTTTCTGATATCCTCTTTACAGGCTTAGAGAAGAGGATGTGAGTCTGTTCATAGCATTTTCTAAAAGATTTTTAGTATAAAAATGTGTGAAATACTCCTCCTGTAAATCTTAATTTGTTGGCCCAGCCTTTATAAAAGAGACTTTGAAAAGGACTTTCATGCCTGGATTTTTAACAAGTTTTACTCACAGAACAATACAGAGATATCTTAATAGGAATTCCTCAATTTTTCTTTGCAGACAACATCCTATTTTTTTTTTTTACAAACAAACCAATCTAATGCAGTATTAGTGTTCTTTGTCAATGCAATTTGCATTATCTGTCTGTATTACTTTTGCATACCTTTTCCTTCTGTTCGTCAAAAGAAGGTTAAAGTGTTATTTCTCTCTGGATATGCCAAAAGAATTGTTATAACTCTTTAAAAATTGGCGTGCAGGTACAGCTCAGTCCATAAGTGGACTCTGCTACTGGTTTTATGTTGATTTGGGGAGGACCATTCTGTAAATTAGTAACTTTAGGGACAAATCATCAATGCCGTGTTATAACTAGTAGTGTGTCACGGTCAGTTGTTTGTCTCCCTGTTCTAACACAACTGACCTAATGCAGCTGTGTAGTCCAGATCTCTTCATGTGCAACCCTTGAATTTATGCGGAAACTAATGCAATTTTGAAATTTAAGCATCCTGAATGTTTATCTTAATGCACCGTCTCCTTGAAATCTGCAGGTGCAGTGAATTTAAGAGGGGAGTAGCTTGGGTCTGAAAAAGTGTAGCACGCTTTCCAGGAAATCAAAGCAGGTTTATTCAAAACACTGAGAATCAGTTTAATACAGCAATAAACAACGTGGAAACAGGTTGATGTCAAAATTCCAAATGTGAACAGTCTTAGAAAAATAATCATCGTTTGCACTCATTTATAAGAAGTCACTTCTTGATAAAGTGTCAGAAATGTACACTTAGCATTTAATAGGATTTCTGATTTTTTATACTCGTTAGCCTGTCTCTTACAACTGTGTATTTTTTAAACACAGCCTTCCCATAGAAGACACAGGCTTTGGAGTTATGATCACAATTGCCCTAAAGCCAGGTTATGCTGTAAAAAGCCCCATTACTGCGCAACTTCCAGAGGCTGCCACAGCGCTGCAGGAGTCAATGCGTATATCCAACATTCACTCTCAATGTTGGTGATACAGAGTAACGGTCAGGAGTCCTGTGCTTTGGTCTTTGGAAGAGGGTGTAAAATTGAGCATATGAAACATAATCATAGTTTGTGTTCTCGCTCTAGATACAGTCCCCAAACTGGTCATATTAAATAGTGAAGCGTATACACTCAATTTGTTAAAATTGATCAAAATCAAACCAAGCTTTCATTGCGTCCTTTATTAACGGAAAACAAATGTGAGATGCTGCATCTTCAAAAGTAAAATGGAAAACCTTTTTTTAATTGCATGTAAATAGACCTCATGCTTTCACTGACACAGAATTTAATCCAGTTCTTTCAGGCATTGGTGTAGGTATGACAAATATGACTGGAATCAAAGTAGAACTACTAGATTGAAAGCTTTAACCCTGAGTGGAGATCAAAGAAAGGTGTATACAATTATAATAAATTCATTTCTAGAAGCTTGTTTAGATTACTGGAATCAGATTCTTTAATCAATTCACTATCTAAAGCAGCTAAAAGAATTTGACAAGTTAAAAATATCCCACTTCAGTCAGTGGTTGTTTGATGATGAAGCATTAGTATTTAATGGAACTTTGCTTCTTGAAACCTCAAACTGAATTGCGGGTACCTGCTGACTGAAACTAAGAGGACCCACTCATTCCGCACAGCGTGCTGCAATGACTCCACCAGATTAAAGACAATTCCTTGTGCTGTTTACTGATGGCATGCAGAAACCTAAACACTTGTTCATTTTAAGGTGTAAGAAAAGAGAACAGTTCTGTTCTCCCTTTTTCAGCACCATCTCTCCTCTTGCCTTCCTTCAAATGAAAACATTGTGAGCAAAAATCAAGTATGCAAAAATGTTAAAGTGAACAATGCAGAAATCAGGGTAAGACTTGCTTCAATAAGACTTCCAGAAGAAAACTTGATTCGACCTTCAACTGCTGGGTAAACTCTCTTCATTCTCTGGAGGTAACGGGAAACCACCTCAACATCAGGTTCACCTAAACAAACAAAGGTAGAGCGTTCTCTGCAGCAGCCAAGCTCTGAACCAACATTTAAGAACGTGTCTAAAATTGCAGTTTTAGCTCAAGTCTTAAAGCAAACTGTTTTCTGTGGTTTGCCATTCTGAATTGGTGAGCATCAAGACAGCACAGGGGCATGGGGGGTTGTATCTTGTGCACAGGTAAAACATCTGTGGTGGTTTGTAGCCAGCATTTTTTGTAGCAACTCATATTTTACCAAAGAAAAGAATTCTTTTTGCATTGTCTCACTTTTTTTTTTTTTGCTTTGTTTTGCATCTGTTAAAATGTTAAATTCCAGACAGATTTAGATAGATTGGGATTGTCTCCCACCTGTGTGGGGTGGAGTGCTGTAGATCTCACAAAGCTATTGCTTACACCTTTTCAAATTTAAGTTTACTGTTTTTTTAGGAAGAATTTCTAGGCTGTGTGCTACTGTGTGCACACAAAGTATGATGTGGATTTTCTACAGCCACTGCTGCCAACCATGTCACGACCCCCTTCTGATCCAAGCTCTTGCAATCCTAAAGTGCAGCACCTCCATTTTAAACATAACTATAGTTTTCCCCCGCTCCTATACTGGAAGACTTTACCAGAAGCTTTCAAGTTGTTCCCTTTCATTATTCCTAATGACTTCTCTCTATGTGAATTTATTTCTGCATAAACAGACATTTACTGAAAACTACAGCCCCCCAAATTTACAAGCTGGTTGAATTGGATTTAAAACACCAATCCCACTTGTGAGAATCGATTTTAAATCAAAACAACCTGTAGAACCAATAAAATAGGCTGTAACAAAGGTCCGAAAGGAAAGTTTTTGTAAAAAGCGTGCTTTTACCATCAAGAAGCAAAACACAAGAAATTAAAGTTCTGCAAGATGTAGGTGTGCCTTTTTTTTTAAATACAGCACTATATCCTTCTTGTGTTTTCAGAAATAATTAGTTTTAATCTCCAATTTTTTTTCAAGTTTCCCTTTGTCCTAAA
This sequence comes from Anarhynchus alexandrinus, assembly GCA_008711295.1. Taxonomy (NCBI): domain Eukaryota; kingdom Metazoa; phylum Chordata; class Aves; order Charadriiformes; family Charadriidae; genus Anarhynchus; species Anarhynchus alexandrinus. The sequence goes on from VUYV01000073.1 coordinate 2,831,359, forward strand.
AGCTGTACATGTCAACTGTATAACTGCTGACTTTCTCAACAGTTTGCACTGTTGCTTTACAGGATCTTAAGACAGCACTGTAAACCGCTTCCTTTCTGCCTGTGCAGCGCGGCGTCTGTCGGCGCCCGGCGTGCTGCTGCCTCCAGAACTCGTGAGGGTCCCGCTGCGTTCGCAGGGGCGGGCTGATTCCCGCAGGGCAAGGCGGCATCTTTCCCCTCGCCTTCTGTGTCGCTCGTCTGAGCTGCGTGTCCTTTAAGTAGTAGAGGTGACGATTCTGTGCAAATATTTCTATGCAGTGGAAGTTTGAGGTCTAAAGAAAATAGCACCTTTCTTTTTGTTGCATTGTTTAGTAATAAGTACAAATGCAAGGCAGTACACGTAATATATACTCCCTGGGGTGTGCTTTCTGCTTTTTTTCTGACTTACCATCTCAGACCTGCTCTCTAAGCAGCGCGGCATTGACGAGACAGTTTCTCTTTGAAACTTTTGTGATTTAACTGAAAAAGAATATAGTTGCTGGCTACAACCAAACCTAGCAATCCAGAGCAGTCAGATTAGAAGCAAATTTAATCTCTCCAATAAAAGCAGAAAATCTGAGACTTGTACTGTAGAATGATTTTTTAACTTTTAGGAATTGTTTGTCTGCTACCCTGTTGAACCTCATCCTTACCTTTACTGTATCCCAGATTTTTGTCCTTCAGCATATGATAGCCATCTCCTCCAAATAACATATAGGACGGAAGAGTCACATTGTATATTTCATCCATCTGGAGCGGGACGTAGGCTGGGACTCGGCAGGCTGTGCAAAGCATTTCTAAGCTAACAACTCTGCTGCCTGGGGCTCTGGAGAGATCGTAGACCACGTGGATGCCTATGAAAATACACGTTTGAATGCCATTTTATGCAGTGCCTATTGAACATACAGGGCTAGAAGCAGCATCCTCCACCATTTTCAACAGATTCTTTACATTAGCTTATGTGACTGAGAGGTTATATTGTTTTGAGTGATACCAGTTAATGCCTTTTGCATAATAATCAACTTTTATCCAAGAAAATTAATGAGATTCGAGAATTGTTGAAGCACTGTCCCACCTCAGGTACTTATCTGATTGTTGTCATCACTATTCCACAGAAGGAAATTACTAGTCATAGGATTAGGATACTGCAAGATAAAAATACCTCCCCTTATTTCTGCAGTCATATGCTTTCTCATTCCACTGGCTTGTTGGCTGAAGTGGCTTCTTTTAGAACCAGCCAGCCACCCCAACTTAGCAGCTATTATGGATAATAAGTACTGTCGTGAAAAAAAAAAGCAAGCCAGGCCAGGGCTGAACGTTGCGGTTTCTACTCGCTGTAGAAGTAACGTTTCTAGTTGTGAGCTTTCCTCGGTCAAAGCCTGGGGAGAGTCAGGCCCCCAGAACAGCATTGCCAAGAACTTGCTGCTCAGGAAGCCACTAAAGCTCGTCCAGAGCACAGAGGCTCTTCCAACCCTGGCGCTCTTCCTGCTCTGCATCTTCTGTCCTGAACCCTTTCCAGAGCTACCAGATAGCTTTTTTTTTTCCCTGTGGAAAGGCCGCAAGCAGAAGGGCTGCTGCTGCTTTACCTTAGTGGTACCCAAGAACCTGGTATCTTACTGGGCAATCGTGTGCAAGACATAGGTTGTGTCCTTGGCACATGGGGGGTTCTAGATCACATGGAGGGGGTAGTGCCCCCATCGCCAGACTACGTGGTAGGCGAAAAATCCCTCAGTCTGTGCCCTTGAAGCTTAACTTTTCTGTTAAGTAAACAATAAAATCTTCACTGCATCACAGAGAGAGCGGGAATAAACATGACTGTAGCCTAGTACACATCTGGGTAAACATATGGGGAGCTGCAATTCAAGAAATGCGTATGTTTTTAATATTAACTGTTCATCCCTAAAATACTTAGAAATTCACTGGAGCAATTCCATAGCCCACTTGGACTAACTCTAAAACTGTCAGCAATCATTAGACAACGGCACAAAATGATTCTGATAAACTGAAATATGGCGATAACTGGCAGAGACATCCAGTCTGGGGTTTCAAGTAGGCTGCCAGTGAAGAACTGAAAACTGGAGTTTGTTGTAGCTGTTACTGTGTTACAGCTATACTCAATTGCATCTTCCTGTAGTTAACTTAAGTGTTAAACTGCTGCTATTACGGGTTACTTAACCAACTGGGAATCCTGTCTCCGCTAAGGGAACAGCGATGGGCTGTGAGCTGCTGCGGCTCCATTAAACACACGCAGGATAAACAGCGTTAGTTAGCTGGCAGGCGCGAGGAACAGGGATAGGATGTATGGCCAACTTGATTTCCATTCTTCAAGAGGCTTACAGGTGTAATATAAACAAGGCCAACAGAAGGGATGGTTGGCTTGAAAAACTGAGAATAGGAAGGAAAAAAAACATACCTCCAACCTGCAGCAGCTCTCCGCTTCCTCTTCCGTATCTGCGCACACTGTGTTCAAAAGCTTCTTTCAGAGTGGAGCCTTTTACCCTCACCAAATCAAAACGACCTCCAAATGGCAAAACAGACAGCAAATCTTCCACAGTAATGCTACCTGGGGGAATGAGACTTTATTTACATTATTTTTTTTAATTACATTTTATTAACTATGCTTACAATATTATTAACAGTGCATTTTTAGCAAGGAACACAGCAAATAGAGTTTGAGAAAACGAGGGTCAGTAGAGGTGAGGATCGCATATATTGTGCCTGTCAAAGAACCTGCATCTTTTTCCAGTTGCTTAAGACTTACTCATGTAGACCTACAGAAAAATTTAGCTAAAATGAAAAAACTGTTTGTTTTCAGTTTTCATTTATGTGATATCAGGAAAATAAGAATTGCAAAACCTCAGCATTCAGAAAATCCCAAATTCACTTATTCTACAGCAGACCACAGAAGGCTCCCAGCGACCATACCGTATGATCCTCTACAGTAGGAGGGGAATAAACATCCACTATCTTTCTTTGTTCCAAGGCAGCAAGGAGAGAGGGAAATGATAAAAAGCACCGTGTACAAACAATGCTAGTAACTTCTATTCAAGTCAGCCTGAGTGCAGTTGTGCTCTCATGATGGATAACCATTTGAGAAAGTTTGAAATCGCTTCTGAACACTGTGCAAATCCCATCAAAACAAGCCCACACCTAACACTGGGTTCAGGCTCGCACAATAACATGATTCTTCCTTCTTGATAAAGTTGTCATTCAGCTTGTAATTTTACATACCATTAGTGCTCTGTTCATCAATTGGTGACCGTATCCCACCTCCATTCAGGATGCACATTGAAACATGGTTCCATGACTTTTTATCCGGACGGACGACATTCTCATAAAGCTACCAAAGGAAAATGTTTAAACTGATTTTAAATCTCCACTTAGATGAGGCTCTGCAAATTTACACCCAAGACAATCTGAGGGATAGAACAGTTTCGTATCTTCTTTGACATTACCTTCAGCCCCACTGTAAAATACTGCATTATTTAAAAAACTCACAACAAAACACATTAAAATAAGTATTTTGTTTTGTTAAAATGTTTGCCTTTTTCTGTAATGAACTCCTGAACTTTGCCATAGTCTGTGTGTGTATGACATGAGCAGAGCAGGCCAGCTGAACAAACGAAGGATGATTTTTTGATTTTGACAACTGTGATAAAGAAAAATGATTTGAGCATATTTGGAGAACTGGGAAGTGAAGAGGACCTTAAATATAGATGTACATTAAAAACACGTAGGGCAATATATAAATTAATCTAGCTTTTGTTGTATGTTGCAGGGAATTAAGATTTTTCAGCTTCTCTGAGATTGGTTTTTAATATTTAGAATGGTCTTGCCAAACTAGAAAGATGTAGAAGAGTGGAGGAATGGGCAACTGGCATATTAAATCAGACCCAAAAGTCTACTCTGCACAGCATCATGTCTCCAAGAGTGGCAAAATTCCGACAGGATAATATTTGCTTGCGGCATCCTAAGTATTAAAGAAAATGGAGAGCAGGGACTTAGTTGCGTAAGGATGATAAGCCTACAGTGTTCATCAGAAATAACTGAGTGGAACAGGAAAAGGCTAAGAAAAGAAACCAGGGTAATGGAAGGGATGGACTGGTTTCCGTACAGGAATGACTATGGTTATGACTCCTCAGTCTCACAAAAAGAGAAATACAGGAAGGACATGACAGAAGCCTGTAAAATCAAGAAGGGCTTGTGGAGGCTGGGTAGGAATCGGTGTGTTTTCTCATTTCAAGAATGATAAAAAATTAAGAAAAATTGAGAGAGAGGTGACAAGGATGGTCAGACACAGAAAAGTTTCCTGAACGTAGAATGATGACGCAGGCTAGGACTGGCTGACCTGGTAAAGGGACAACGTAACAAAAATATTTGAGAAGCCTGTTAAATCGAGTAGCGTGAAGAGGGTGGATAGGGACCAAGTGTTCCAGTGCAAGGACTACTCCTTGGCCTCCAGCAGGCATCCAGCCAGCGGGCAGCGGGCTGCATACAGACAGCAGAGCAAGGTCTCTGCGGGATGGGCAGGTCAGCGGTGGAACACCCTGCCACCGGCTGCTGTGAAGGCTGAAGGCAGTCAAAGGGAGATGGGGCAAGTTCAGGGAAGAGAAGTTCCAGCAGGAGCTAGTAAGTATCAAGACACCACTTCTGGCTTGGGAAGTCCCTGAGCTGCAGGCCGCTGGGAGACAGGGGCAGATTTGAGTACAGTGTCTCCACAGCTTGCCCAGGTGTACGCTCTTCCCTCACCATCCTTCCTTGGTCACTCTTGGAGACAAGACGTTGGGATGGACGGTCCTGTCGTCTATTCCAGTTTGGCCACTTCTCTGCTGCACCCCTGTGCTGAGTGTTTGCAGCCTCTGATTTGCAGGTAGATGCGTAAATGCTTTGTGGCTCCAGCTTAGGGGTCAAAGTTATTCCCTATGGCCAGATCCATGAGATATTCTAAAGTTTGTAATTCATACTTAATGAATGAACGGATTCTTTTGTTTGCTGATTTCAGTCTGAACTATACTCTGCAATTTACTAGTTTGCCTGGAACAGATATTAGGATTACAAATCTGTAATTCCTCACTTCCCCACAGAAATATTTTTAAATTGTGGTGCTACACTTGCTGCTCTCCAGTCCTGAGCACAGAGGCAGTTTAGACAAGAGCTCATATACTGATGTTAGCAATTTCACAGCCATTTCACATTTGCGATCCTTTAAAGTTCTTTGTAAAATGCCACCTGCATCTGTCGACCTTTTTTACTGAGAATTTGGGCTACTGTTGGGAGAAGCAGCACTGAACTAAATAGACCTCTGTTTTGACCCAGTACAACCGTTCAATCAATCTTTCACATTTCTCAATCTCAGCATTTCTCAGGACAACTCTAAATATTAAAGCCCATGGCACAGAAAGGTCTGGTTTTTACCTGCATACCCCTGAAGGCATGGCAGCAGACAGGAAAGCAAGTGTAGAACGAGTAATGCAAAGACCATGAAGGGCAACTCATTTATCTGCTGATGGCTGTAGATGGTCATCTAGAGACATCGCTTTAACTAAAGTAGGAGTTGACCTCCCAAGACAAAACGTATAGCAAGAAAACCTACAGACTTCTGAAAGGTTATGAGGTTACTTTCTTTAAGCTTAAAAAGTGCCAGAGAATTTGATCACATTTTTCAAATAAAAATATAAAAAAAGTCTAGCAGGGAGAAAAAAAACAAGGCGCTGCAATTTTAGTAGAACTGTATGCAGAGTTCCCAAATCTTAATCTGATTTGGAAATTAGCCCATGTACTAAGAATTATTTTAAGGATTACAATAAAAGCAATCACATGAAATGGATGAATGGCTTTGGGGAAATATTTAAATGAAAACTCATGATTATTAATTGGCTCGTGACTTTGTGGCAATGCTGCAGGACATTTATGGCAGTGCTTATTTGCTGCAAACAGTCACGTTACGGGAACGTTTTTCCCTGGAGCACCCAAAGGAAATGCTGCTGCTGTGGGAGACTAAAACAATCAAAACCAGCTAGTTTAAAAACTGGAAGTGACTCCTTATAAAAAGACCTTCTGGTGTTATGTGACTGTTAAAGCCCAGCAATACCTGTCAGGACGCAGCAGGGGCTGGTGGCTCCCTCTGGGCTGGGGTGCTGGGGGCTTTTACTTCTTCTGCGCCAGGCTGGGTGTGTGGCCCTTCCCCCTCCTTTGCTTCAGCTGGCACCTTTTGGACGCTTTGGGGGTACAATTCATATCAGTAACTCGGCAGAAGACTACACAGATTTTTTTTTCTGGGCTAGTGAGTTAAAAAAGGGTGACAGCAGAGCCCAGTAATGATGGGGCAGAAGGTAAGTGCCGTGAGCAGGGGCAAGATATATAGCAAGATTCATTATAGCCTTGCTTCTGCCNCGCCGTGAGCAGGGGACAGGTAGCAGGGGGGGAGAGGGGCAGGGGAGCCGAGCTCTCTTCCTTGCTTGAGGAATGGGCTCTCTTAGATCAGACCTCCATGCCTCTTAAAACCACAGCCTCAGAGCCAGCTGCAAACAAGCCATTCTCTATATAAGGATGTACACAAAGAATAAACTGCCCCTTACTCTATACAGCAAGATTCATTATAGCCTTGCTTCTGCCAGATCTTTCTAGGGATGCACTAGATGTTACGGTGTTGGAAAACAGAACGCAGCCCGTGCGCTGACAGTTTGGAGCCTAGGAGCATTTAATCTGATAGCTCTGGAGTAACGCTTAAATGTGATTGCCACCTGTGGTGGCAATGTCTTACCACGGCATCACAAAGCAAATTTCCCATGTTACATTCTTGGAAACGGCACGCTTGGCTTGTACCATTCAGGTAAACACTAGTTTTTCCAATCTCTTTAGAATAATTTCCCAGGTTTTTCCTCCATTTTTCCACTTCTTCTTTAATGTGCTCATCTATAATGCAGGATAAAAGTGTAAAATAAGCATCACACGTATCTCATATTAGTGACACTTAAGTGAATATAAAGCTTAGGAAAAAAACCCTGCTCTTCATGATTCTAAAATGTTACACTTTCCCCAAAGGCTCTTCAAGCAACACGACATCTACACTTACTTCAAACAAAGCCTGTAAAGACAGCAGGCAGGACGGGGCAATCAAGTGAACAAGCTATTTCTGTGCCACAGCAAGGTTCTCCCCTCTGTAACACTTAAAAATATTTTTGCCCAGTCCTGTTCTAACCTCTGACTGATGGGAGTTTCTAGCACCTACTATGACAGGTGAGAGAATTTTTAATATACAAGTGAGCTTGGTCTTTATTTGACATCGTATCTTTTTTTTTTTCCCCAATTACAGCTTCCTCCCCTTTAACGCAGGGCTAAAAAGAACAGTAGCTCAAATATCAGTGTCAAGGAAAATATGGAAATTAATTCTTTATGCACATATGTCTGCCAGGTGCAAATCTAATTCTTTTAGAAAGAAAACCAGATACAAAGATACTTGTATATACAGACAGATAATGTCACAACTGTTTTACATCAGCTATTAGTTTTAAGCAATTTGCCACGTAACTGTCAGCAACAGCAACATTTAGAAAATGAGAGCACCTGTGTATCTGAATTTTTACTTTTACTGACATCAGAGGAATGTAAAGTCTCTTTACATCATCTCATTACATTAATAGATCATTGAGAATAACATAGTAAATAATATCCACGAACACATCATTTTTAAAGGTTTTATTTTATAAATACTCTGGTAGAACCTAGACAGACTGATAAAAGCTCAGGTTCATACAGCAAGCACTGGACAAGAAACAAAGACTAGAAAACCAGCCCCGGGTAATTAGAGAGCCGACAAAAAGCAGGTAACAGAGCTTGGACAGAGTTATGAACAGAGACCACCAGAGAGACTCTCCTCCTCCCATTCTTTAAATGTTTGAGAGCTGAAACACTAAACACACTCAGCATTGAAAACAAGAAGTCCTGGGGTTTGTATGTTATATTTGCACATTGCCAGAGTATTCAAATTTTTTTTCTGGAACATTTCCACTTTCCTATACTGCCCTAAACTCTGTTCTGAAGAACCTGGCCTCTGGCAAAACAGTGTAAACTTGTCCTCATTATCTTTTAAATCATAATCACAGGGGTAGCTAAAACGGGCTCTGCTAAATGGCATGGTAGTGTATCACCTCAGTTCCTGCAAAAGGACGGTCAGTGACTTTAAACAGACAAAAACAAACACTGAATTTATCCATATTCAAAGGCCGCTGTTCAGAAAGAGAAATAGAGGCAAAGGGGTACAACCGTAACACAGCCTGAATCCCGCACAGAAGAGAACCGCAAGCTCAGGAAGAAAGCTGAATTCTTCTGCGACACTGTACTGTGTATTTAACATAATAACACTTGAATTGTAGTCGCATGCTGCGGGCAAATTCAAACGTCTACTCCACATACCTTCGGGAACGCTGCTGTCCAGCAGAACGGGGTTTCCAACCGCTTCAACAACATCTCCTTTCTCGTCAAATGTAACATTTAAGTAACCGAGATATTTTCCATAAGCGTAAGCCTGTACCACTGGCACCTTCCTCCCATCGTCTGAGTCAACCATGTATGGATATGGGCCAGCTGGCTGCTCCGTAGAGGGTGGGGTGCCTGCACGAAACAAGCATGTAAAGCGGGTCTTCAGCTCATGGGACCTTCAAGGAATTATTAGAATAACATTTCAAATGTTTCTCTGCCTTAAAAAAACAAACAAGTAGGATATTAAGCAGAAACAACTGAATGTGTTGGACGACAAGCGTGCATTTGACTGATCAGTTATGTTACTTCATAAGAGACAATGTTGTTTTCAGGACACGAGCTCTAATAACTGCCACAGTGTTTTTTAAGTTGTGACAGCACACTCCTCCATGACATCATGTCACAACAGCAACAAAGGCACTTTTCATTCCACTTATTTCAATCTAAACTTCTCAGTAATGCACACATACCAGCCCCTGACTGAAAAGTTTATTGTTAAGCCTTCACACTATGTTATTCTGCATCAGACAGAAAATGAGAATGTTAGTACAACACACATAGGACTTCTTGATATGAAAAAGTCTAAACTATTTTTATTGATAATACGCAGTCATTATCACTACAATCATACAAGCAGTTCCGTGAATTTGTGCATACAGCCAACTGATTTTTTTTTAGTGTACCAGACTTAGCCTCCAAAGTCTCAGGCAGGCTGCAAATCCTCTGCAAAAGCAAACTTCATTTTTGCATTTTTGTTATGTGGTCATGGCTTTAAAACTCTTATCAACCTGCAAAGTTTGAAGGGTCATTAGATGTAGGACTTGGAAAAAGATTAAAGCAAGGCATTTACAAAGAAAAGAAACCTCAGCCCAGTTGGCGTAGGCTACCACAGGATTTAGGAACCATGCAGGGGAAGGAAACAGCAAAGAAAACCACACAGCACAGCTCCTGTCTCAAGGGTACCAGCCTTCTCCCTCTCTCCTTGACAGTACTATCTGAGTAGTGTCACTCCCCCATTATTCCTGTCAGTATTTCTATCCCACCATCAGCAAAGACCAAGGTCGGGCAGCTCTGAGAGGCATCACATGCTGCGTGGTGGGTCCCCCTTGCAGAACCCCCTCAAAGGCTGCTGCTCGCTCCTGTCCCAAAGCTGGCAGCATTTCCCATCCCCGTGTAGGTGAGAGCCGGGGTGTCCGTGGGGCGGGGGCATGGGGGAGCGGGCACAGAGGAGATGGATCTGGAGGAAACCAGTCTCTTCACTTCCACTGCTCACACAACAACTGGTTTCCTTCCATCTACAGTTGTTTAGGTAATACGAAATCCTGGGATAAGTGAAATGACAAATGTTTCTCCTAGAACTCCAACATGATTCATATTTCTCTCTAATCCCTCCTCTTCTCCAGGGAGAATGGCTGTAACAAACTACAAGCTGAACCAAATTTACCAGAGAACTAGTTCTTCTGCTTTCAGCCTGGCCGACGGAGTTGGTTTCTTGGTGGTGCCTCTTCACTGTTCGATATTTATTTTGGGAAGAATTTAAGAAATCCTGTAGCTAATGAGAACCCTGCAGGATTTATGCACGCAAAACTGACTTTGGGTTTTTTGGAACTGAAAAAGGAATTGGTTTTGATTGCTTGCCCTTGTGCAGTCCTCAAATGAACAGAGCATTAGCAAGAGAAAGTCATCATTTTAGTATGCATCAGCTGTGCGAGGTTAAGTGCTGGTCCAGAGCCTTACTCATTTCTTGCTTACTGAAGGAATGCTCTCTGATACTGATACTCTCTTGCAGGATTAATTATTGCTATGAAATTATTCTGTTGTAAGATAGATGTGTTCCTTCTGAAATGAAGACTTTTCAGTGCCTCTTATCCCCAAAGAAAACAGCACTAGACATCATGCACACATCTCACTCAAAGTGTCAGATGCTGTTTCATTACAAGTGCAAAAATTCATACTGGGTAACTGAAGACCCTGCAACACTTTCCGATTTTCTTACCTTGTTTTAGCCAACACACTACATCCTCAGAACATCCTTCCTGAAGAAAAGCAGAAATTAAAATGCTCTAACCTGAAACTACCATTACTGTTTGAATCAGTTCTACAAACCCGAAGTGCATCCGAACAAGTCAAGACAACATTTGCCACAGAATCTGTGGATAAACTGGAGACTTGCAAATGTCTTAGATAGGTTGGACTAGTCCAAGATTAGGCCCTTAGATTAAGATACCTCTATGGAGGTGTCTGCATGGGCAGTGTGTCTCTCAACTTCCACAACAGCCAGAGATTCAACTGACCAGCTGGGACATCTCCACTTACAGTGAGCTGAAACACTCTCCCAAATTCTGCTGGCAGTTATTGATTACATCTCTTGATTTAAATGAGAGCTTATAGGCTTAATGTATAGGCATAGACACACACACAGAGACACCTAAATTAGATGTTTTACTCTGCAGTCAAATCACCTCCACGGATGTGGCTATTTCATTGTGAATGTTGGCTGACGGTTTTGACTCAGAAGGGAATGGTTCACAAATGCACTCATGGTGCTCCTGGACAGATTAGCAAGTGCTTCTCAGCACTTGGAATAAAAATTATAGACTCAGACCACATTCTGTCAAAAATATATTTTGACTAAATAAGTGGATACATATTTTTTGGTGGATCTCCCCTAGATATTTCTTCTTATTTTTTATTTTTCTCTCCTCTCCAGTGTTAATAAAAAACCCCAGACTTGTTTTATCCAAACAGTACAGCACTTGGAAAAGGACCAGAACCCACTCCCAGCGAAGGTCTTTAACCTGAAGGCTGCAGAGTCCCATCCTCTGTGGTGTCTCTGGTCTTGTGAATCTTGAACAGCTTCAAATGAGGAGAGATGGAACAGCGTGACCTCGTCTAGTTTGAGAGCAGGGTACTCTCTGGGATGATAAGAGATGTGCATGTGAACTCCTACAGAGCTAAACAGGATATGAACTCAGATTTCTCAACTCCTGGAGCACTTCAGACCACAATTTCAAATTGTGAAATCGAGTGGCATCTCTTTGGCCCACTCCCAAAATAAGGCATTTTGACTACTATGGCTACCACTTTGAGGCACAAACTCTCTACAGGCATTGACCAACAAGTCTGTGCAGAAGAATCTGGATTCCACTGTGTAAACCCACAATGAATGCACACTTTGAATACTGCGTGCATCCTTGGTTTTCCCATCTCAAAAATAATTCAGTAAAACTGCTGAAAAATGCCACCAGCAGACTGCACACAGACAGCAGAGCAAGGTCTCTGCAGGATGGGCAGGTCAGCGGTGGAATGCCCTGCCACCGGCTGCTGTGAAGGCTGAAGGCAGTCAAAGGGAGATGGGGCAAGTTCAGGGAAGAGAAGTTCCAGCAGGAGCTAGTAAACATACCACTTCTGGCTTGGGAAGTCCCTGAGCTGCAGGCTGCTGGGAGACGGGGGCAAATTTGAGTACAGTGTCTCCACAGGCTTGTCCACTGTTCCCTCACCATCCTCCCTCGGTCACTCTTGGAGACAAGACGTTGGGATGGACGGTCCTGTCGTCTGTTCCAGTTTGGCCACTTCTCTGCTGCACCCCTGTGCTGAGTGTTTGCAGCCTCTGACTGTAGATATATGTGTAAATGCTTTGTGGCTCCAGTTTAAGGGTCAAAGTTATTCCCTGAGGCCAAATTCAATAGATATTCTGAACCATTTAATGTATAACTGTAGCATGCAATTGTTTCTCTCTAACAAGTGGGACAGTTAAAGGTGAGAGCGCAGATGAGACAAAAAAGGCATGAGAAAGTGAGAGGAGACGAGTAGGGGGAGGAGAGGATGAAATGGACAGTGCAAAACCTTTAAGTGGTTAAATTCCTGGGGTACATGGTGCTATCCCTGTGAGTAGGGCACAAGGGAAATTTTGCTGAAAATTAAAAAAAGGTCCTGTTATAGTCTCAACCAGTTAATGAAGCTTNGGATGGACGGTCCTGTCGTCTGTTCCAGTTTGGCCACTTCTCTGCTGCACCCCTGTGCTGAGTGTTTGCAGCCTCTGACTGTAGATATATGTGTAAATGCTTTGTGGCTCCAGTTTAAGGGTCAAAATTATTCCCTGAGGCCAAATTCAATAGATATTCTGAACCATTTAATGTATAACTGTAGCATGCAATTGTTTCTCTCTAACAAGTGGGACAGTTAAAGGTGAGAGCGCAGATGAGACAAAAAAGGCATGAGAAAGTGAGAGGAGACGAGTAGGGGGAGGAGAGGATGAAATGGACAGTGCAAAACCTTTAAGTGGTTAAATTCCTGGGGTACACGGTGCTATCCCTGTGAGTAGGGCACAAGGGAAATTTTGCTGAAAATTAAAAAAAGGTCCTGTTATAGTCTCAACCAGTTAATGAAGCTTCTGCTAAATTTAATGAGCTATCTTTGATGGTTAAAAAAAAAACACCAGCCTTTTTTTTACTTGTGTGCTTAAACGCTGGCACAGGGAAGGCAGCAGCACTGGAGAAGCTGCTGATGGCAGGTTTTGCCTAAAGTAGCATTGCTGCAGAAGAAATCAGATCAACAAAGTTTATCTCTGGAATGATGTCTACCTCTAGGGAAAAGAAGAATAAAGTCAGAGATTCAGAGAGGGACCAAAAAAGACATAGGAAATGTGGGAAAAGTTTTTTAATAGCAGGGGTAACGGAGACCTACGAATACAGAATCAGATTCTATGGAAAATCAACATCAGATCACTTTTGAAGTCTTATACGATTGATTTTTTTGGTTGTCACATACAAGTTTAAATGTAAACATGTTATTTCATAGAATCATAGAACTGTTTGGATTGGAAAGGACCTTCAAGATCACCTAGTTCCAACCCCCCTGCCATGGGCAGGGACACCTCCCACTAGACCAGGTTGCTCAAAGCCCCATCCAACCTGGCCTTGAACACCTCCAGGGATGGGGCATCCACAACTCTGGGCAACCTTTTCCAGTGCCTTACCACCCTCAGAGAATTTCTTCCTAATATCTAATCTAAATCCACCCTCTTTCAGCTTAAAACCGCTACCCCTCTCCTTTACATGTGTGAGCTCGAAACAGGTACAATATGCTCGGCAGTAATTTACCAGTATTACCACCTTTCTTCCTCTGGCTGTCCCACTTTGTATAGGTCACCTTGAACAACCACAGCATTAAGGAACCTTTCAGTGAGTTAGAGTACTTTTTGCTCGGACTGCTTTAAATTAGTTTCTTCCGTGGAAGTTATGGATAGGTACCAGCTACGAATCTGGCCCAATACAGCCAGCAGTAAACTATATTTGTGAAAGTTCTCCACGTTTAAAGAGAAACATTCTGCTTTGCTCTAGAAGCAACATATTAGTAAGAAGTAAAATACCTGTATAGAGAAATGTGTTTGTATGTCCTCCAATTACAACATCCACTCCTTTCACTTTTTGGGCAATATTTTTGTCCACAGTAAAACCAGAATGTCCTAGTGCAATTATTTTGTTCACTCCCATAGCAGTAAGTTTATTCACTTGTACTTGCAATGCTTCAATTTCATCTTCAAAGATTACATCATCCCCTTAAAAAAAAAAGAACAAACATGACTGTATTTACAAAGTACCTTAATTAGTTTAAAAAAAGAAAAAAGTAGTTTATATCAGATACTATTTTGTATAATTAATGAAACTTTGAATGTCAGTGGCTTTCAAATGCCCTTAGTTGGTTCAAGGTCCTGATCTGATGTGATGTTCTCCAGTCTGTGAGGAGCATGTGTGTGATTAGACTAATACAACAGGTCAGTAAGTGTTTCAGTATAAACACTTGCATTGTACTAGAAAGCTTTTTTCTTCACAAATTATATTTCTTTGAGATCTTCCATCTTCTCCAAAGTTAATCTCTCTCTTTTTACTCCACACTCATCTTGTTCTCTGCCCACCCCCCCTCCCCTGCCGCCCCAAGACTTTAAAAAGCAGCCTCTTCAAAGTCCTGCACTAAACTCTGAGTTGCCTTTTTACGCAAATTGTCTCACCTAATGTGAACCACTCTCAGTAATACCAATACGGCACAGCACACAATTGAGCTACCATCCTGAAACAAGAACATAAAGAACGGAAAGTCTGGAAAGGAGAAACCTTTTCCGGACCACAATGTTGGGAAACTCACAATCTTTCTGCAAGGTTTCTGTACCCACTGAAATTATTCTAACATGACAAACAGTTACAAGAGCACTAGACAAACATGCGCTTTTATCCTGGGCACAGTGTTTTGTGTTGCGCAAAAAGACTTCCTATGTAAGAGGCAAATTTCTTTGACAAAGTTTTAAGAATAGAGTTTAAGAATACAGTCAACAAACTGTAATCCTAAACTTTCCGGTGAAGACAACCAAGTAACATTTCTACCAATTTCCCCTCTACCTCATTCCTCTCCTTCCTGCGGAGATTTTTTGATCAAACCGTTTTGAAATATGCCTTTAGAGTCAGAAGATTTACATTATTTCATAACAAAGGGAGGAGTGAAACGAATTCACAATCCAGTGCAAAATGTCTCAGGAAATGAAGAGGAAGCTGCTACAATGGAAGAGATAAAAGAGGGTTACATAAATTGGTTCACCACCACACCCATTGAATAGTTCTGTTACTGCCAGAGGGAATCTCTGTACTGCACATTGCAGAGCGAATTGTGCAGTGCATCCCCACGTGTTCTTCCTGTGGACCTCTTCTTAGAATCAAAGAGTCATAACTTAATTGAGGTTGGAAGGGACCTCCGGGGGCCATCTAGTCCAAAACCCGCTCAAAGCAGGAATTCAAAGCCAGATGAGGATGCTCAGGGTCTTGTCTGAGCAAGCTGAAATTCCACAACCTCGCTGGGCAACCTGTTTCATGGCTTAACCGCTCTTACCATGACAAATTTTTTCCTTACGTCCCACCATAATTTCCTGTGGTACTACTTGAGCCCATTGTTTCTTGTCCTTTCTCTATGCCCCTCTGGGAAGACTCTGTCCCTGTCTTCTCCATAAACCCCCTTAGGACAGCGGGAGACTGCACTTAGTTCCCCCTTAGCCTTCCTTCTCCAGGCTAAAGGAAGTCACCGGCTTTAGCCCCTCTTTGTACGCCCTTGTGCTTGATGGAAGCTGGGCCTGATGCAGAGCTACTGGCAAAAGGGGAAGTCCGAGAAATGCTCCTTGAGCATAGTCCCTTCATGTACTCATCTTGCCACCCATGGGCCAGCTACAACGGCCATGCACACCACGGCGTAGGGATCAGCTCTGTAAAGAAAGCTGAAGTCTCTAAACGAAGAGCAAGAGCGAGCCACTGGCTATCTGTGCTAGCAGGCAGTTGCCTGCAGGCTAACTTCTCCTACGGCATGCAGCCAGGTGGCCCATCATAACCAAGCTCTCCCCATCAGCACCAGCTCTGCTACCCCTCTACGCCACCACAGCCTACAATGCACCATACACTGAAGACATATTATTATTAATCTTCAACCCATATTAAAACAAACCAACCTACTTTCATAATGAGGGGAAAAACAAGGCCTGCCCCATGCCAGTGAGTCCATCTCCCTCCTGGGACTGTTACAGTGGCAGGGCACAGGCAGCCACCGGCGCTGGGACAGGCAGTGGCACTGCCAACCCACCCACCCAGAGACTGCCTGCTGGAGAAAGGGATTCCTCCTCTGGGGCTGCAGGGACTCCTTGCACCCCCTCTCCGCGACCTTGTGGTGGCATCTCACACAGCTTTGTACCCTAGTCATCTCAGCGCTTGAACTAATGGAGCTGAAATGGGCCGGCAGGTTCAGAAGTTATACAGCGGGGGACTGCAAGAGCAACTACACCATGCTCATTTCTCTAAGAAATCAGGCAAAAAGCAATACACTGCTTAGTACTCAACTGCGCATTTTGCAAAACAATCTGAATTGAAATAAAGTGATTATTTAAGAGTTAGTTATTGCTTGTGTCAGTATTTCACGTCTCTTTCAAAGCATTAAAGTGATGTGACATCCTCTTCTCTTTTTAGATGGGCTAGAGTTCCAGATAAAACATCCAAACCGTGCTATAAATGAACAAGGAAAAAGAACTGGCTGCGTGTTAAAAATATTACGCAAGAGAGCCAGAATAAAGTGGAATAAATGGAATTTAAAATTCCCTTTTAGAAAACTCTGCCAAGTTGATAGTTTTAGTAAATATTTTGCTGCCTGTAGGGCTACAGAGTAAGCAGCTTTGGGTTTCCACCTGATATGAAAAGACAGTGGACAAAATGAGATCTAATATTTCACAGTACTGAATGTGTACGTAGCATCTCTCAGGACAGTTAAAGACAATAACTATTTTGTGGGGTTTACAACATCATTGTAGAACTAAAGAAAGTGAGCTGGTACCATCAAATACTAGAAAGATGATCTTGGGATTATCAGTGCAAAGCAAGTACATAGACAACTCTGTCTGCGTGCCAAGTTATGAACAACTCTTGTGGGACAGGCTGGGCATTCAGCTGAGATAGCTGTACGCAGCAAAACAGAGAAGAACTTTCAAAAAACTGCCAATTGGCTGTAATCTATAAATTGTGCTAACAGTTTCCCATCCCTATGGTTTCCAAACAGTAACATTAACAGTACCTTCAACAGAGATTAAGTGTCCCTTCACAATGGAAACACTGAGATTTAAGGACTTTATACCCTGTTTGAGTATGTTGATAGCTGTTTTAAGCAGACTATGGAAAGTACAAGTTGTAATTTCATAACTGTGTGGAAGTTATTGAGATTTAACAATAGAAGAAATCACACTCACAAAAGATTTCCACGGAAAGCAGTCATGTAGGAATTCACGTTTCAGCATTTTCAAGCTTCCTATTTGCCTCGAGAATGCCCTAAGAGTGTATAGCATGCCACAGCAATTGCTGCAGAGTCTGAGAAAACTGAATCATCTGGAAGAAGTGTGTAGAGATAAGCAAGGTGCTGAATTTGCAACGTATCTTATTGAATTAAGGCATTAGGTTGATAATTATTTTGCCACCGACCCACCTATGCCATGATTTTATCAGTCTGAAGGACTGCTAGGTCACAGGTGATACATAGTCACTGAATTAGATTAACATATCTTGAATTCACATTTTCAAAGCTTCCAAATGTTCCTGCACACACTGAGAAGGCGAAGCAGAAAACTGTAAAAACTCTGATCCCTATAAATGTTGCTGTTACAATTTGCCCTGCTTGTTGCTCAATTACACTGTGGGATATACTTAGCTTAGGGCTGCTTCAGCTCCATTTATGGAGCTCACAAGCCTTCCCTTTTAACACTGTTTTTTCTGGTTGTGGTCTCTGTTATAATGTCTCAGCACACTGAGGCATTCAATATGATGTCTAGATGTTATTGGCAACGTATTTAAATGCTTCAGAGAAACAGTCCAACACTATCTGGATTTTCCTTCAGCATATTTATTTGCAAGAAAGTTAATTTGACGACCTCAGCGCACCAACACAGTTCTTCGGAAGAAGAGCTGTGACCTTTTTTATTAATCTTTAATGAAGAACAATATTGGCTGTCTGTTCATTTTTTAAACTTAGCGTGATGTCAGATGATATCTACCCTCCTGCTCTCAAGCACAGGTGAAATTCTATTGTCTACACAAAATGCAGATCAACTTTCATTTTTGCTGGGGGAAAAAAAGAAGGGATGCCAAAACCACATCACTGTGAAATAGAAGCAATATATAGCAGTCTATTCTGACCTCAGACGTCCACTTCCTGATAGTTTAAACATACAGTATAGGAATTAAAAAGCACAGAAAGAATAGTTTTATGTTCTAATACTTTCTCAAAGTATTGAATATTCCTTTTATCAAGAAAGCTATGCATTACTTCTTTATTAGTAAGCAATGGAAAGAGAAGTAATAATATGAAGTCCCTTTTCAAGGTGGAAAATGGTTTAAACCAGTGCTTAGGGCATCCTTTCTGCAAAAAACAGGGAAGAAAGTCAGATTTTGTCAGAGGGGGGCTGAGCTTTGAGCAGGCAGTGACTCAGATCTCCTACAGCTGATTTAAATGTGTTTCTCATTCCAGCAGACCATTTTATTTTACTAAAAAAAACCCTCAACAAACTAAAACCCCTTAAATGTTGGAAAAATAGTCAGAAATTGAGAAGTCTTTTTCCTCATCAATTCTAATTTTACCCATGAATGAAGCAATTGTGGTAAAAGCTGAATGGGTGTTCCTTCTGTAGTCTAATTTCTGGAAATATTTGAGAGGCTAAAAACATCTTGGGCAACTTTTGCTTCAAAAACACATATGAAGCTCTCCTTGCTTCTACTAGGGCTTGAGCATGGAGTCATCCAAGTGCAAAATTTCAACACACAGAGAAATGTCTTGGTTTGAACACATTTCACACTCGAGACAAGCTGTATTCATGCTTTAACATTTGTTTAAATGGATAAATAACAATAAAATATAAAAGAATATAAATTTTAAAACCCAAACAACAATAAACCCCCCGAAAGATCCCCCCAGCTCTCCTGCAATCTCACTGACCTTCTTACATTCTTAGATAATTCAGTGATGCTAAATAATTCAGATCTGTATGAAAACAGCTTTTAACGTTAACAAGCCTTCTCCAGTTTAAAAATCAGACAGTTACAAAGTTGAATAATACAAGTAAATACTGATAAAACCACAAACTTCTCACTTTTCATTTGAAAACATTCATCTTTGGATTCAAACAAGTGGGCAAGTAATAAAATAGTAACAAAGGATATAAACTTATATACTAAAGAAAACATACCTGGCTGTGAAAGAAAAGAAGTTTCCTTTGTAGTGTAGCCAACAATTCCTACTGATTCTGATTCAAAATGTACTATTTTAAAAGGATTAACGTAGTTCATCATTTCATTCCCTAATGGGGTTTTCCCCTTAATGTTTGCACTCAGGATTGTAAAATTAGCATTTTTAAGAAGAGGATCCAATAATCCGCTCACACCTTCATCAAACTCATGGTTCCCCAAAGCCTGTGAAAAGCAAGAAGAAAATATAAGACCCTACCACCAATATTCAGTCTAAATACTCTCATAAATTATATACAAGGTATGTTTGAGAAAACAACGTCTATGTTCTAGGGAAGAAAGCCCTATCTTGTCTAAAACAGTACATCCTGTTTCTCACGAACACAGAAATGTGGGGGTTTTTAGGTTTACGTTTTTGCTTTTCAGACTCTTTTATATCAATACAGATGCGAAAGTCAAAATGTAAAACCTTTCTAAATAAGTGTCTGTAATCATATACCAGATTTAAACCCACTGGTTTTTCATCCTGTAACTGCAAGAAAGAGGATTAACAATAATCACAAAGGAAAACATGTATTTTGTGTATGGAAAATATGTCATTTAAAAAAATACTGAAGAAAATGTTCAATGCCAATGACAATATTTGTTATCTTTAAATAAGCATTTTAAGAGCTTGTGCTTTGACTACAGTTTTTAAAACATATTTAATTCACATTATTAAGAGTTCTTGTGTACTTTAACATGTAATAAGAAAATACTATTTTCTAGCCATCGTCAATACCATTACCTAGTTGAAGCTCTAATGGAGGGAGACTCTCCATAGACAATCCATAGTAGGTGTGTGCGCACACATGCAGGGGTGTGCGCAACACTGTGAAGTGCTAAGACTATTGCAAAAAATGAGCAGTCCAGTTTATTTATTAGCAAGGTCGTACCAACAAGATGAGAATGTTTAGTCGTTCTAGGTTGGTTAAGCAAAAAAAAATGGACTTACCTTAAAGGCCCATGGAACTTTCTCCTACCCACCCCTTTTGCATGCTCAGCCTAAGTTGCCACATGCCTGTGCCTGCAAGTTTGGTGATAGCCAGCAAAACCTCCACAGATGGCAACTTTGCAGAAGCACAATATACGCAAGAGCCTCGTAGCATATTCAGGTGTTAGTGAAGGAAAAGATATATCTATAGATACGTGGTAACAGCGGAACTTGGTACAAGTTTTCAGGTGGCAAGTGGAGCAGAGCATGAAAAGGGGGCTAAAGCCAATGGGCCAACTCTTCCAGGCAAAAGTGTGCTCAGAATTTCATTCTGAAGATTAAGTAGGGAAAGTCGCATTCATCATCTAAAAAGACTTATATACGTCTCTGCTCTACTTGCATAAACAACCCCTATGTGTCTGTTCCAACTTTTATTCCCCAGATTATATTAACCCTGTTCCGTGTTTCAACCCAAGCGGGACCCTGAAGCCACTACAGGCATGGAAGCTCAGTATTTCAATCAACTGACTGGTAGTGTCTTTCTTTTGGGGGAGACAAAGACTCCTGACTCCTCTGATCCCCACAGACAGGTACTCAACGGCCCTGTGGAAAAATCAGGATATCAGCAGTGACTTGCATTGGCAACCAACTGCTCCTGCTGACGCTAGTGAGAACGCTACTCACACCCCAGAGAAGGAGCCAAATTGTTTGCGTGCTGCTGCAGCACTTTTCCAAAAGAACTGAGAACTATCTTGACTTGGGATAAAATCCTGACTGGGGAAGACACAATGCACTCCAACTATATTCCATTTCTAACCGTATTCTAACAGCTAATTTGCTGTAAAAAATAAAAAAATATTAAAAAAAAAGAATAACACTCCAAGGAAACTCATTTTGATCCTGACTAATGTTCTGAAAAGATGTCCATGGACTGGTAGAGCATCTCATAATGGTAACAAGCTATTTCCTTTTGGTTGATGCATATGCCTTCTGTTCCTCCTAAATAGGCAAATAACACCTCCCCCCCCAAAAAAAGGTTGCAAATGAAATAAGAATTTGAATGGGATGTAACTGCCATTATCTTGTTGTGAAAAAATAAATAAATTAAAAAATCTAACCAACCACTTATGAAACCTTGTTTCTCTTGGCTTTGTATCTTGCATTTGGATTATTTCACGTCCATTACGATACAAGCTTTGATCAAAATGTTTCCCATGGTGCGGGTGGTTATAAAGTCTCTTGTTCATGAGAAATGACTTGGTGGCTAATAATACAGTTTTATTTTTGAAGCAGCTCGTCCTCTGGGGAGGAGGATGTGGATCATTTCGGGTTCCTGTACTCTCCCTAACTACCCTTACACCCAGAGCTTCTAGGACTCTGTACCTGAGCAATATCCCTTCACCAAATCTGAATCCATTGGCCAACATAAGTGTAAGTCACAAGGGGGAATAAACAGAAATATTCAGGCACACAGCATGTGATCATGTAATCCTCCTTTTCACAAGAAACCAAGCTAAAAACATTTCAAAATCAGGATACAAATTAACAGGAGGATGTAACTTAGCAGTAAAACTAGAAGAATTCTATCACCCCTCCAATTACTGCCTTTGTGGTACTTAATTTGGATTTTGGTGTTAATTACACCAAAAAGCAAGGCTAGTGCCAAGAAAATTTGGAAGGCAATAGCTATCTAAACAGGAGAAAATAGGCTTGAGGTGATAACAGGCATAAATGAGAAAAGGGCAAACTTAAAAAAGGATATTTGTCCCGTTTGTGGAACAAACCTCAAATGCTGCGATGCTGCCCTAAATCCTCCTATGGCTCCTACCCCCTCTCACAACTTCTGTGACTCATGGTCCCTCCTTCATCCTGTTTGCAATCCTACACCTGCATCTCACTTCTAACCATTTCGGTAATCCCCACCCCTTCTGTTAGGGATGTGACTTCCCAAATTCTGCTTAAAGAAACACCAGCTCACCCTTGTGCAGTGTGGTTCTTACCTTGCTCCCTGTGCCCCCCCAGCCACTGTCCCCACTGCATGGTCCCCGTGGTCCATGGACAGAACAGAAAAGGATGCTGCAGTGCTGCCTAACACTCAGCATCTGTCCTCAGGCTCTTTGGTGGCACAGAAAGGTGCTGAAGTCTCTGTGGCCTCTCAGTCTATCTTGTCCCCTTCTATCCACTGACAATATTAAAATTATAACATGCAGCACCTCCACAGAGAGCCAGTGGTTAACTACTTCACCTAAGGCATTAGCATCCAGTACAAGCCTCTAGCTGTCCAGTACGGTGTGGAATTATTTTTTAATCTTATTCTGGTGAAAAAGCTCATGGCATCTCCTAGCCAGTCTGGAGATGCTTCCTACATAGCGTGTTTCTAAAACTGAGCACGAGTTCAACATTGCTGATCTTGCCTGAAAGAATTTCTTCTTGTGATATGATCAGGAATTATACCAGCTCCCAACCTGCCTCTGAACCAGTCAAACCAGCAAACGCAAAGCTGAGAAATGACAGCCAGCAGCAAACGTTGGAAAGAAAGGTAGGAAAAACCACTTTGAGCTATTTTTGCACTGCAGAACCCCAAAGCACTCCCCAGCTCTCAGTGAGGATGAGTCCTGAATGCACACACTCCTCCACGTCACCACCAGGAAGGAAAACCCTGTTAATGTTAGTTTTATGATTAAGAAACTGTTCATTCAGCTATGTGAACAGGGAGCAGCATCCTTCACAGACCTGTCTGTCTGGTATGAAGTGTGTTTAGCCAAGGAGAGTGCGCTGGGGCATCCCTTTCCCTTCCATAGCTGTTCTGAGGCAGAGGGAAGAAATGGGTGAAGCCATTTTTACCTGGAAAAGGAAAGTGCGGTCCTTTCCAGAGAAAGCAAAAAAAGAGATGAAGACAGAGGATGTGATATGCACAGAAGATCTACCCCTCAAGCTGTCAACTCGGATGGAATAAATACGCAGTCACTCTCATACAGCAGTCAGCCTCAAACATAACTTTAATCTCACTCCTCCTTTTGGGGGTTGTATGCAAGCAAAATAAGCCACGACAATTCTTTATATATTAATAAGCTATTGCCCTGAGACAAAAGACTTAAGGACATGGAGTGACATCCCCTAATCTCAGTCTCAAACTCTTCTACCTTCCTCTCAGCACTTGGATAACCAAAAGAGACAGAGTAAAGGTGCGGGACTGCACCGTCTCAGAGAGCTCCCTCACAGATATGCTGTTACTGTCCCTGGGCCACTCTCACACAGCCCCTTATGCCCCATCACAACCACAGTTCTGGTGGGACTGGACACGACCAGGGTGGGACTGATGAAAATGAAAAATGCCAGCGTTAACCCCTCCATCGCAGGCCAGGCTCCTCACCCAGCTTTTGCCGGGCTCGCTTCCATGTCTCTGCCAACCCCTCTCCAACAGAGCCTGTCCAGTCAGCCACAAGCCCCTGCCTCTCCCAAAGGGGACCTCTTCCACTCCATCACTGTCATTTCCTCTGTGTAGTGCTGGCATCAGCTGCCAGTTTCTGGCTGCCCATGGGGCTGCCAGCTCACGACTTCGCTTGGCCGGGTGCCCATCACCCAGAACATCCCTTTTCTTCTCCCCGCTCACCTCCTGGCTGCCTTTGACCATGATTTTAGCATGACCCATGGCCTTCTCTGATGCAAGGCTACACACTCGAGGAGGCAGCAATGCCAACAACGGCAGCAGGAGAGGAAACGGAGGAATAGACCCAGCACTCAAAAAGGATGGGGGGGCGCGGGGTAAGCCCCCCAACCGTGCCGCTCTCCGCCCACCCCC
>VUYV01000073.1:2855638-2975219 GCA_008711295.1 Anarhynchus alexandrinus
GGCGGGGCGGGGAGCGGGACAGCCGCCGGGCAACCCCCGCGCAGGCTGCGCGCCGCTCCGCGGGGGCCGCGCTACAGCTCCGCGGGGAGAGCGGCCGTGACCCGCACCCGCCCGCGGCGAAGGCACCGGCTGCCCGTCGGGCGCGGAAGCCGCAGGTGCTCCGCGTCCGCTGAGCGTCTGCAAAGGGCTTGGGGAGACCGCCCGGGGCCACCGCTGCCCGCCGGTCCTCGGGGGCTCTCTCAGCCCCAGGCGGCGTCCCCGCCGGCCCGTCCTCCCCACCGGTGTCCTCCACCAACGGCGCTGCTGCCGCCGGGTCGGAGAGGGGCTTTCGGCTGTCTGCTGGAGGTCAAACAAGATGGAAACTCAGCCAGCGGCGAAAGGACAAACTCCAGCGCTGACGGGAAGCCTTGGTGAATGTTTAGTACGCTGAAAGGAGTTTCCAAACCCTCACATGAAAAGTGTTTGTTGTAAGGGTTCCGCTCAACCTCTCTCCTCCTCTTTCTCACACGATGCTTAAAATAAAGAGCACTATTTCAGCCCTAAAAAGAGTTACACTAAGAGTTGATTTAATTATAGCTCTAGTGTTTTTCACGTAGACTCGTGAATTGCTTTCAAGATTTTCCTTCCATGGTTAAATGCTAAGCTTTTATTTGCGGTTTGGCATATGCACACCGAGGGGGAAACCCGCCAATGCCTTAAATAAACAACTCGTTTGGGGTACGGCATGGGGTGATCGCCACGTTGGTAAATGAAAATGACTGGTGGGCCAACCTGCTCCTTTAAGTCGTGCATCCACCGCCTGTGTCCACATCTTCTACCACTACTAAATGACGAAATTATCCGGAGAAAGAAATTTTTCAAAGTTACCTTTTCAAGTGCTGTAATTTCTGTATACTTTCTTGCAACTTTTGGGAAATTGCACATTGTAAGCATTGACTGCCTGGTCGATTTTTTTTCTTAAAAACAGAAGCTTCCCCACTGTGTAGAGAAGTAAGGGGTTCTTACAGCGTTACAGAAGCCGTATGAGTTGCTGTCTCCTTTCTGCCGGATGATGTCATGCCCCGGTTTCCTGGGTACCCGAAGTCCGTGGGATGGAATCTGAACTCATTTGGTCTGTTTCCTCAGATGGCTGGAAAGTGAATGAACCTGTATTTTCTTCCATGATGGCCATGTGGCTATGCTCCCGCTGTCCCCATGCTCCCATGCGTGACTCGAATTAAAACAGCTGTGTGCCATCTCCTTGTTCCCTTGGACGACTGTGCTGTGCACTACCTACCCCATCCCGACCTACCCCATCCCTAACGGCATGACCTGCACTAGCAAAAACGGGAGTTGTGCTTCCTCTCCTCCTTTCCACATCCCCTTTGGCTGCGCTTCTCCCCCTCCGCTGGCCTGTGCTGACAGCCTGGCTGGGATTCAGTTTGAAGCCAAGACACATTTAGGTGTCCACAAGTAGGTGCCTACATGTGCTCTAGTTTGTGTAAGTTTTCATTGTGGCCAATGGAAATCTTGTTGGGACAGTCACTGGCACTTAAGAGAGTGATCCGGTCACCCTAAAGTAATCACACCGACTGGGATTCATCACCTAAACAAAGGTGTTGGTGCTGTTTGGTTGTCTCCAGGTCTGCTTCCGAAAGGAAGATCTTGTGTAGGTTGTGTCATATCTGCCAGCCTCATGTGGCTGTCCTGGATGTCTGGATGTCTCTTTCTGGGCAACTGAGTGTCTCATGCCACGGCTAGTCTGCTGGATTGCTCTTTGGGGTGCATTCCCTGTACTGACCAGATCTCCACTGGCTTTATGAGTTTAAACAGCTTGTGACCTGTAGAAAGTAAGCACTGGTCCTGAGTTGTCACAACCACATCACCCTGATCCAGTGGCCCCGCTCTGAACCTGCTAGACAAATAGCAATGCCAGCATTACCAAGTGGCCCAAATCTGCTAGGAAGTCAGCTGTGTCAGAAACAAAGACAACTCCGGCCAGTTGCTCTGCTTCTCGATGACCGGGCTTGCATGCGTGTGTGCACCAAACACCACTCATCTCGTTGGCATCCGTCTGGCCTTGTCTTCTTTCCAAATCAATCACTGTCCCCAGCCACACCATTTCTAAACAGATGCTGGTTCTGCCCACCGCAGCTCTGCGCAAACACAGAGACATGGCAAAAACCCAAAGGAAGCAGAAAGTACTTGCAGCCACAATGTAGTCTTTGTCTTGCACAGCGCAGCCCTACCCCAAACTCCACAGAGATCTTCATGCCTGGAACGGGCATGCTTTAGTCTGCTCCAGGAGAGTGTATCAGAAACAGCCTGGGCTGTCCTGAAAAGAGACTGCACCTCATGTATCAGGGATGGACAATGGAGTACTCGTAGGGGGGCCACCCCACCCCTTGGGCCTGCTGGCCTCGGCTGTTCATGATGTATCCCTTATCAAGCTTCTCATTCTGATTCTGCAAAGATCTCACCTCATGCAACATTCATTTATGAGGTGATCAAGCACATAAATAGGCATGCTGTTATTGTGGGAAGGGTTCTTTGAGGACAGTGCCTTTATCCTGGGAAGCAGCTTCCTGGATATTAATTAAGGCAAGAAGAGGGAGAACATGCGGGACCAGCCTTGTGCTAAAAAGGGCCTACTCAAGAACCATGCTGGGATGCCCAGAGCAGGGATATCTGAGCCAAGGGATGTGCTACTAAAACAGGATGTCCACTAGATACCTTATCCACCTGCTCCTATCGCAGCCTCTCCAGCCTACCACTGACGTTTTAAGGAAAAGCATAAAAGTGTGAAAATGCACAAAAATACACCTGAGGCTGTTGGAACTGAAGCTAGAGAAGACAGGAGAGCACTGGAAAGTGTGTGTCTAATGAGTCTATGAGAAAGACAGGGCTAAAGAGAGGAAAAAGTAACTTAGTTGATTCCTCCCTTTCTCCCCTTTTGCTCCTCTGAAAGTAGTGATTAAGCCATGCTCCGGAATGGCAGTGGCACATCCCGTGACAGTGGAGATTGGTCTTTGTATTCAGCATGGCATGTGTCTCAAGAAAGCTATTCCACAGCTTCTTTAATAATTTCCAAAGCTCTCGCACAGGACTGGTTCTGACATGGGCTGAAGTGTTGCAAACCTCGGTTGGGCAAGGGTGAATTCCACAGCCTCTTGAGAAAGCATGAGTTTTACCTCTCCTTCATTGTGGTTTCCCTCTAGGAAGTGGGTTGCTCCGTATTGTTCCTCTACTTCACCCAGCAGAGCTGTATGGGCAACGAGCTCTTGGTCTTACTCTGGAAGCCAGCATAGAACAAAGAATAATGAATACATCTTGAATTTTTGGGTTAAATGTTACTAGAAGTAATTTCTGGAGCTTCTGTAGAGGGCTTCCAGTAAAAGGCTTCTTTTGTCACTGCATTTCTTCCTAGAATCTCTGTGGCACGGCCCAACAACTCACATCAGGCATTGCAACATACTTGGCTTCAAAATATTCTGGAATGGGCCAAAAACGTCCCGCTTAGCTGCACTGGATGGCTTCTAGAGGAACTTGGGGCACTAAGGCCAAGGGAGCCCTCTCTTCACAGGGGCTGACTCTGACATGACTAAGAGCTGTCACAGACTCTGACAGCCATCTGGCTAAATGTCCCATGTGGGTGGAATTTCTCATGCTCTACCACAAGCATTCCAGGGTGGTCTGGCTCAGCAATCAACTGAGCTGCTAGGAATGGCGGTTCCTGGCATTTCTCTGCTTGGAGGTGTTATAGGAACAAACAGACTTCCCTTTTCGGCCTTTACGTAGAAAAGGGGCTCTCTCTGCTGTCCTTCTAGTGGTACGATGGAGTCTAAACTCAGGTCAGCCACTTCTTATCCAACAGTGAGAACCCAGAAACAACAACCTGTCTCAGCGGACTTCAGAAGACTGTCAGTGTCATAAACGTCATTGGTTTCTCATACAGCTCATCACCTCCATGTGTGGCTTCACTTTGCCCCAGCTCACTTAATCTCTGAGACATGCTGTCATTGCTTTTCCAGGGCTGAACAAGATGCACTTCCTCCTTGAGCACGTGCCCACCATTGTGGCAGGGGGCTCCTAAGTATGCCCCAGGAGACAGAATGATCCCCCATGCTGTTCCTTCCCTCAGTAAATCTTTTGGACATCATTCTCATCTCCATCCTAGCGGAGTGGGGATCTTCATCCCTTCTCTCTCCCTCCTGTGTCTTACAAGTATGAATTTTCATTGTAATGCTTCATCCAAACAGACTCAATCCATTTTGATGCAACTGTATTTCTTTTTTCCTCCGTATCACTAATTGTTGTTGGACTCATGGCATTAACTGAAGTACTATCTACTGCTTTATCTCTGGTATAGTGATTTTACTTTAGTAACATCAAAAGGCAAAGTATTTTGCTTTTATTAAGAATAATTCACTAGCTACTCTGTGCATGTGATTGAGGGGACAGGGAAAAGGACAGTGGCTATCTACAGCCTGTAATTTTTTTTTGGGGGGGGTCTATACACAGGTTTCTCAAGCAGTATGGCTAGTCAGAAATGTGCAAAAACCCTCTCTAGAAAAAATGTTCCTTCCTTCCCACAGTTGAGTGGGAAGGGGCCAGTGACTACTACCATCCCTTCCAGCTGGTAAGGAACAGTCATTACTTCTTTGCTTAGAATGGAACAGCAACCACGTGTGGTTGTTTGCACCCTGTGCTGCTGCTGCAAGCAGATTTAACTTCCTCAGTCTCTGTTCCCTTTCCCATAGCACCCACACACCATGGTTCACGGTAGACAAAGTTCATGTCACCAGTATTGCTTAGACCTCCTGGATGCAGTGCCTAGATTCAGCCACGTATCTTTGGCATATAGCGCGTCATTTCTACTTGACTGGAAACCATTATGATACTGGTATTATGAGTACTTATTGCCTGTTCTACAGAAATGCTCAGATTCCAACCCAAGAAGTGTCTCAGATATTAGGTGTCACTGAGACTGGACATAAAAAAAGAGCCCTTAGGCCAGAGTTTACAGTCCAGATTAAGAGTACATGGAGCAGCCTCTTAAACAAATAATTGGCTAGGGAAAAGTATCAGGTGGCAAAAAGGGTCTGGGAAAGATAATGTAGAAATCTAAAATAAAACAAGTTTTGAGATCACAGTTGGATTTTACTTACCCATTTTTTCTTTGGTCAGAAAATACAGTTTGGAAAACAAATCCACACGCTAGCTGGGTCTCTTCTTGTCTGATCTGTTAAATTGGGTAGTTGTATATTTGGCACCTGCCATTAAAAAAGTATGTTGGCTGTTACTAACTATGTGAAATATCATAGCCTTTTTTAAGCCATGATGCAAAATATCTAGTTCTTAAATACATTTCCCATGAGGAAACAGCTAACAAGTAGTCAACTTGGAGAGCCAGGCATCCTACCTGTCACGGGCACCTACTTTAGAATAAAATCTGTATTGACTGGAGCAAGTCTAGATGACTGAAGTTATGTCAGACGACTCCCATGTGCATACAGGATGTAAGCATGCCTTTCAACATACATATGCAATCTTATACACACATAATGTGCATCAGTGGTATATACAATTAAGACAAAGATGTATGATAATCTTAAGTGACAGGAAATCTCACAACCAACACTGGCCATACCATCTTAATTTGACTTCACTACGCATATGTATTATAATCAGGTTGTAATTGTAAGATCACAAAATATGCTTTTCAATTGGACTTCTGATTCATGTACTGTGCATGACGGACTATACTGCTATACCACAGTGTTAACCAGAATGTTACTTAATTTCTAGACCACTCCTCCGAGGTAACATAGTGATCTCGTCACCATTTTACCAATCAGGGATTTATGATGCACAGAAATTAAGATAAGAAGTGTCACCTTCCCCAGCCTCAAGTCTCCTAAGACATGGCTTTTCAGAGTAGTCAGGCAGGTGTAGCCCTTTTCTCGAGCACAACTTCAGTTGTAGCCTTTGGTAGTCCTACACACTGCAGACCACTGATCCTCAAGTCAAGCACCAGATGACATCATCACCGCTTAGAAAACAAAAGTGAGCAGTGAATAGCAAAAGTTTTACTAAGCGAATTCCCAAATATCATGGCGAGTGTAAGAAGCTGAAAAGGTGCTGAAGTGAAGTACTGTTCCTCAGGGTTTGTCCAGTGACTCTAACCAAGACACCATCCTTCTTCTATAAACCCATCTCATGTCTTACATCCTTTGTACTTCTGCGACCAATGAGGTATGAAGGGAGGGAAAGCACCCTCCTTCACTGTGCAAACCTGATCACCCTAAAACCAAGCTTTTTCCATACAGAGAATGAAACAGAATTGCAGGGAGAAATAGCAGGTGGCCATGTACTTCAAGACCCCATCATAGTGCATTTTCGCAGGGGTCTGGGTAAAAACAATTTTAATGCTGGCATTGCCTGATTTTTCTAGATTTGACTCTGCAACCTCAACAAAATCATTTTGTCTGCAATGTCCTAGGGTTTTTCAAAAAGCAAATGAGAACAAAAACAAAACCAGAAGTTCTATCACGTGGCAGTGTATTATTATCTCCATGGTACCCCAGTTGGTTTGGAAGCTCTAAATCCACAGTATAGACCTCCTCCTGCTGACTCCTGCCAAAATGACAGTCAACAATAGCATGTTTTCATCCTTCGTGTAGCAATATTATGCTAGGTTAGACATGGGGTCTCACAGAGACTTGCAGGAAGCAGAATAGTGTCACATACGCATCCCAAGGCCTCTGTAGAGAAATGGGCTTTACTGGTTAACAGAACACCCTTTCTGCTTTTTCCTTCCCTCTTTGATCCCTCCTGTCTGATCTCTTCCAGCACGTTTGGTTTTTTTTTCTTGCCTCTGGCTCCAGGTACTAATCCCATTCTCTTTGCCTGTACTACCTCTCATTACATTATCCGCTCTGTCAGTCCTGTGAGTTCATGTGATTTCCATGTCCTGCCCTACCACCAGGCTACCAGTCAACTCATTGTAATTTCTTTGGCTAATCCTCCACTCCTCCCCATGTGTCTGGCCTGGATCTTCCTGGCTCCCACTTCCAATTCCAGTTCCAGATTCTTTCTCCTACTTTCCATTCCTGAAACATTTATGTTGAAAAATGCAGTCAATCACTTAAGAGTATCTAAGTATTACTCAAAATGTACAAATGGAAAGGCATCATTCTTTTTTTCTGGGAGATTTGCTTATTTGCAACTGACATTATTTAATTAGAAGGCACACGGTTCACAGCCGTTGTGCTCATGCACCGTTCATCTAGGGTGATGCTGCACTCTGCTGGATGCGGCTAGCTCTGTCACTCGCATTTTTTAGCCTCCGCTCCCCTATTTTCCTGCAATTAGCCTGTATTCAGCACTTTTCAGTACAAGTACAGTTTTAGCACAAATCATTTCTACTTTGCAGCACTGGTTTTCATGAAAGCTGACTGACATCGCTCTTTCTGATTTGGCTTCCGTTATACTAAAATCCAAAGATATAAGAAAATTAAAGGAAGAAAAAAAGATGAAGGAGTGGAAATACACCCGACCATCCAGGTGTTTCCTCTGTGTTTGCCAGACCTCAGTTCTGCAAGTGCCATCTCTTGTGAGAGTTCTCCACAGTCCCTGCCCCTTTGACCAAACATCCCAACTATGACAGGCTCCAGGCATCTTTCTGTGGCTCCTCTTCCTTAGAAGCACCGCTAAGGAAAAGTCTGCATGAAATTTGCAAACAACCAACTGGTCTAATTAAAACAGAATGTACTAAGAATGTATAGGAAAACTGGAGTGGACTGAAAGGACTTGTCTGAGTAGCTAACTCAGTTTACTCAGCAAATGTCAGGCTAGGGAGGTACATCTTGGATTCATTACAAAGGAAGCAATATCTTACTTGTCCTCTGCTCCTATCCTCAGGCAGCTGTCAGCAAGACAATCTCTTCCTTCCTCTCCTTTCTGATCCTCTTGACTACAGCGTCTCAGAGATACAGCTTCTAGTGTCTGACGTTTCTTGTCCCTACTGCTCCCACAAACACCGTTCCTTTATAGCCTGTGACCGCTTTTGATGTTCAGGTTGTGACAGATTTCATTACCTTATAACATGGGCTGGCCACAGTTATATTTCAACAATGAAATGTCTGCACCATCTGGGATAAGAGTCTCTCTTCTCTCTACAGTGGTTAACACCTTCTAACATGACCCTCATCCCTGCCCCCTCCAGCTAACTCTGGAGTTATATTTCCCAATTTCCTTTCTCAGAACTTGGCATTTCAAAAGCCTCTTTGATCTTGCCATCACCTCGGCATGCCTGAAGGGTAAAGATGTGTAGACCGTGGTTTGCATGTCAGTCTCCCCTCATTCAAGGTGTTGGACTGGCTAGGTCGATTTGTTCATAAAGCAACAAGACTGGTATTTTCATACCCTTTTATTATTGATACTTCTCCGTAACACTGATGAATTATTGACAAATTAAAATCCATCCATCTCAGTGGCTAGGGACTTTACTACCTTTTGGTCCATGGAGTTCTGTTTCTGGACTGTGTTTAATGCTGCATTTCTCATATCCAATGTGTTTGATTCCTGTTTGACCTGAATTGTTAGCAAAGAAAAAGAAGACTCCAACCGTGGAATGACAAGCAAAACAAAAGTACAATACTGCACTTCTGACTCCTTATTTATGGCAGAGACAGGGATGCAGGATCTGAAAGGCCTCATGTATAAAGAACAAGTTCAGTAAAACTTTGGATTAAAAAATTAAACCATGTGTTCACACAAGAATGGTGTCATACTATTTTGCTGGTAATACCCCGATCCCTTGAAAGTGTAAATGGCATCAATTTTGCTCCTCCAGTGCTACACAGCAACAAAAGGCAGTATTTTCTTCTACAGAAGCCCAGGACAATTTCAAGCAATAAAGATTTTACTATAGGACAACCTCAAAAATCTGCAACTCTCTTTCCCTGTCTCCAGCTCTGGTACTTTCCTTCTGATGCTGTCCATAACATACACACTTCCTGATCCCTGAAGTCCATGAACACTGGAAGGACCCAGTAGACCTCTTCTTTTGCCATATTATTTTGCCCACTCATAAACCAGCTGCTGTTTCTGAGCTCTTCCCATACAGCTTAGCATGACTGCCAGGAAGCTCCTCTTAGAAAATTACAAGTATTTCCCCTTAGCTCATCCCTTTCACCATCCATCTCACATTTTGGAAACAGTTTGTATTAAGCAGCTATGTGCTTATTTTGCCCGTTGAGATGCTACCACCACAGCTAAAAAAAACCCAGTAGGTATTGTGCACTAAGTAGATAACGGTAGATACCAGAGACACTCGGATTTCAGAAGAGAACTGGGATTTCCTGGTATCTGTGATGCCAAATAGTGTTGGTGACATTTATTACTATTATTTATTATTATTGTCATTATTATTTTTTCCACTAAACAATGCTGACTTTTGGAACCAAATGTCAGGCTATAAGTATCAGTTTCCAATCCTCTTGACTGCAAAGTGTCTTGAAAAGATGCTAAGAGTTACCAGCATAACTTGTTTCACATTTTAAATTGAAACTTTTTTTTTTTTTATTTTTGAAGTGCACATTCATTTGGAATTTATGCTGAAATGGGTGGAAAAGTGTTAAGGTCAAAATAAAACATAGTTTCCATTTTTTCAGCGGACCTGGTTTACTTTCTATTCAGATTATGGGTTCACAAAAAAATGTTTAAAGCGTTGCCTTTTCGACTGGTTTTAGAGCAGGACTTGCAGTTTAGTGCTGTAAACTCTTCCTGCATAGCTACAACAACGGGAGTCACCAGGGGTGGGTAGGTACAAATTACCAACCAGGCCCCAGGACGACAGCAGGCTGGTGGGTGACAGCAACCTCACTTGGGACAAACACAAGCCAGTACACAACAAACATGGAGAAGCATTTAAGCTGTGAGGCATGATCTGGACTCAGACAGACTCGGATCAAGTCCCAGGAGGTGCCGAGGCCGCAGAGAAGCCCCGAGGCTTCGCACGGCACCGCAGCGTCTTCAAAATGGCGGCGCGGGTGGCAGTTCCCTCCCAGGCCGTTTTCCCGCCTTTTCTAACGGTTCTGAGGGCGCAGGGCGCTCCAGCACCCATTGCCCTGCGGGCTCTCCGGGCACACTTAAGCGCATGTAAGGTGCTGCTAAGGCTCCCTGCAAGGGCCGGCCCTGCCTCCTCCGCTCCCCGCGCCCGAACGCACCACCGCCGCCCCCCCGCACACCTGCGTCCCGCCCGCTGCCTCCCCGCCGCTCCGCAGCCATCACGGGTGGTGGCCCCTCCACGAGGGGCGGATGGCTGCGGGCAGCAGGCGACTCACCCTCCCCGGCGCTGAGCCCCCGAGCCCCGGCCGGTCACCGTGCGCTGGGGAAAGGCGATCGGTCCCGCGGGGACGCGGCGCACCGTGGCCCCCGGAGGCGAGAGGGAGAGGATGGCCCTCGGGACGCTTTTCCTCCGGTCTCCATGAGAGGGGGCTCCGGCTCTTCTCCTGGCTCGGTCTTTCCCGCCGCTGCCTCCTTCTTGTAGCTCGGGGTGGCCGGGCGTCCGTGGCGGAGGCTTGAAGCCTTGGGACGGGATGACAGGCGGCAGCGTTAGCCTGAAACTTCATTAGGCGGCATTTGGCTAATTGGGGGACGTGGGCAGCGGAGAAGAAACAGCAGTAGGTTTCCCTTTCCCCGTCGCCAGCGGGGGAATTGTTGCTCTCTCCTTGCGGGGCTGATGCCGGGGTAGGAGCGGCCGTCGGGTAGAGCCGGACCCGGGGCGGGCAGCGGCGGGAGCCCCTCGCCCGCCTCAGCTCCCGCACGGCCCGAGGAGGGCCCCCGCCTCCTCCCGCCCTCGCCCCGGAGCACCCCGTCGGCCCCCTCCGGGATGGAGAAACCCCTCAGGGACAGGGGGTTGAGCAGTTTTTTCCCCTCAGAAGGAGGCCAAAGTAGCGGTAGGAAGCTTTGTCTGCGAGGGAGCCGCTGCGAGGAGCGAGGGACGCGGCGGGCGCTTCCCCTCCTGGGGTCGCGGCAGGGGAGCGCGGGGCGGCGGGACCGGCCGCGGGGAGCCGGGCTGGGGAGGGAGAGGCCTGGCGGGGCCGGGGGAGCTCCCGGCAGCGTGGCTGTTCGTGTTGGGGCTAGCCAGGGTGCCGGGCTCCCCGCAGGAGGGCCAGAGATCTCTGGAAATGGATGCTGCTGAGGAGATGCCTCAGGTCAGTGTCGGGATAATGCCAGTCGGAGTCTCAGCTGATTGTAATCCCAGGTGGAAAAGGGAGGCTCCAATCATAATTCCCAAGTATTGCCGTATTTCAAAATATTTGGGGTTCTACAGTAGATCCAAAGCCAGAGTAAAAGCTGTCATGGAAAAGGCTTGCTGCTGGCCTCTTTCATGTTATCTTCTCTCCCGCTTTCATCATCAGAGAGAAAATCTAAAAATGACATTTGGCTTAGATTACAAAAACAACAACAAGATAAAGTAGCCGTGAGAGAGCAGAGCTTGTGGGTCTCTCTTTGCGAACAGGGTGCAACGGGCCTAGAACAAAATGGCTGCTGCCTTTGCCCCTCAGCAGCGGCGATGGAAACATAGGGAAAACGCACACAGCTCTCTGCCCCCCAGCTACACCCCTTGATGCTGTCCATCCTTCTTCGCAAGTCTAAGGAATGGGTTTTGCACTGAAAACTGGTGGGTGTTTGGATTTGCAACTTATTAAACAATGTGCAGTTCTTAGTATTTTGCTTGACTATTTTTAAGGGTCTTCAGGTGGTCAGACTAGTATTAGCCCTAAGATGCAGTTTATGAATATTATAAGGGTTTGGATATTGCAAATTTGCATGTAATTTTTCAGTGTATAATAGGGAAAGTGTATGGTTCGAGCGGATTTTGTCTCCCCAAAGGTGTTAGCTCCAGTCCTGCCACTCCTTCAGTTGAAGGGAGAGATGTGAATCTAATAGATGTAGTGGGCATAGTGGTTGTTTTCACAGAAAGCTCCAAGTCTGTGGCTCTCTTCCAGCTACCAATTGTTTTAATAGGACAGCTGATATTCTAGGTGATAAAATTTAAAATTATAAGTAACCCTTAGATGCTGAATACCTGAAGGACAGGTAGAGTCACAGGTGGTGGTGGGAGGGGGAAATGGATTTCCTGTTTTCTCACAGTTCTAGATGTAATGTTCTAAGGATGAAGTGAGGCAAGGTCTATATAGAGAGTTAACATGTTTTATTAGGTTAGCTTACATAGTTGGAAAAATGCGCATGCAAGCTCTTGGGCACATAAGCACTTCTTAAGAGAGCTCACCTGTTTTTTTCCAGTTATATCCTGTTTTCTGATATTCAGCTGAATATCTGAATTTCCAGGTGTCTGAATTTGTTAGAGACTTTCAAGGCCTTTCTCAGAGCCTAATATAGAAGTCCTCTAATTTATGTCTGAAACGTCTTTCAACTTACTTCTTTTAAAACTAGATGTGTGCACAAGCAGTGCTGTGATTGCATCCCTAATATGTGCACCCTTAAATATAAATAATTGAAATGGAAAGAGAAATATGCAAGTAAATATTTTCAACAAAACAAGGTTGGTTATTGAAATATTTAAGCATACAGAAGACCGTAAACATATCGTGCAAGAAGCGAGAACATTTTGTGTTGCATAGGCAATTTAGGATGTGCCCCTTTCCAGCCAACTCTTACATCCCAGTAACAGCTACTAACCATCAGAGGTCACTCCTGATCCTACAAAGAAATAATGTGGTTTGCTAGAACAATGGCGAACAGTCAGACTTTCCTAATCTGGAAACATGCTTTACATGATTTATATCCCATTGGCATCTGGATTATGAGTCAACAGATGATAAAGTCAGATATTTATGACACCTCCATTTACCACCCTTTACAGCACAGTGCTAAATACCGTATAACTGATGCACTTGATTTAAAAGTCACTTGCAGCATAGTAGTTCTAGTGATTTCTTCACAATTTAATATAGTGCTTAGCTCAGGCTGTGAAGGAAGTTTGCTAAAAGAAATGATTAACAATAGGGTCTGTGTTTCTTTAGCAATGTCCTTAGCGTCCATATAAGAGTGTTAGTCCGGGTCAAGATGCTGTGTCTGGTATAGTACAATATGTTCTTACTAACATTCACCTAGGAGCAGCTTATTTGGCTGAATGTGAGAGGAGAGGCAGGTTAGGTGTGTGCTTAGCAGAGAAGTGTGGTAAGCTTTAATATTTCCTTTCATATGGTCTTACACCCCTGCGAATTTTGCCTTATATGTCCTTTTGTAGGAGTGTCTTCTTTTTTTCCTGTGAGAAACATTCCTAAAGTATGTATTTCTTTTTTTTTTTTCT
Organism: Anarhynchus alexandrinus; assembly: GCA_008711295.1. Classification (NCBI taxonomy): domain Eukaryota; kingdom Metazoa; phylum Chordata; class Aves; order Charadriiformes; family Charadriidae; genus Anarhynchus; species Anarhynchus alexandrinus. Next base: position 2,868,966 of record VUYV01000073.1, read on the forward strand.
TCAATGCACTTCTGTCCTCTGTTTGAAAGGGAGCACTTTTTTTATCCTTTAAAAAGCAAAAAACTTGAAAACAGCGCAATTTCTGAGCTTATAACAGAATGCCCACAAAATCAACAAATCAGCTACTAAAACATTTTGCTGCTTCTTTTTTTTTTTTCCCCTGGAGAAGCTTTGCATGTTGTTTACTGGTGTTTTTCAAGCCCTGGTGGCAACCCCTGACTCTCAGATAGGCATGGAAAGTGGGAGGAACCCGTCATACCTGGTTTTTTTTGTCCCTCAGCCCCACAGCATATGAGCATGTGTATTCTTTGAGAAAAGAGAACTTCATGCAATTGGTTTTACACACTCTCCTTGTAACAGTGCTAACCCTGCATAGAGAGATATGCAGGAAATAGGAACATATCCAAGCAGAGGGAACAGCAGGCACTGCTTACATATATGATCGAAGACCTCAGGGGTAGGGTTCTTGTTTGGTCTCTGGTCTGGGCTGTGTGTTCATCCCAGTGTTTCCATCTGTGCTTTATGTGACACTGATGCTGGTGCCTGAACCCAGCAAAAGATTCCCATTTTAATGGGAATTTCCTATTGCATCTTTTTTTGGGGAGAGAGGTTTAGACTGTGTGTTCAGAGATCTGTTGTGCCATTCAGTTTACTTCCAGTACTCTGCTGTTTGACCTTTAATATCCATGTGGTTTCAACAATGTTGAAATTACCCCATGCTGCCGTGATGGTACGAACTGGGTGGACATCTAGCTTGACCCAAAGTCTTAAATCCTGACCCAAATCAATAGGTCTCCAGAAGAGTTCTGGAGAGAATTTGCTGGCTTTTGCCACTGCCATCCTGTGTCGGCTGATGGCTGGGAAGCTAATATAGGTAGGCGGTTTCAGAGATATTTTTAAAGTTGCTTGGAGTGCAAGAGGGAAAGTTGTCTCCTTCATATTGTTATAATAGGCTTATTAAATTAGATTTTACTTTTCTAGAGTTCATCTGCATGCTAAGGCAATGAGCAAATAACACAAAAGAGGTCTGATTACTTATTACTGTGTCTCATATAGATGACAGAAATACCTAATATGTGAGTAGAGTTGATTTTTTGTGACCAAAACTGTCTTGTTTCCTGGATGTAACTTACTGTTGAGTACTTGGGGTTTTAGGAAGTACTGGTGTTGAGTCAGCTCTCTGTTTACAGTGTAGTTTCAGAAATGCTTTTAACTAAGCAAATTCATCCAGAACTTTTCTGTGGCTTGTTAAAATGTCTTCACTGATAGCAAAAGAATACGAAAACAAAGTGTGGGTTGGGAGGAGTGAAGGGATGACATGCCAAAGGTTGATTTCTCTCAGCAGGTCAAATGTTTCCAAGCTGGGAACAAGAAACATTTTTAATGGCCTGGCACACTCATGGGGAGCTGCCTGAGGAGTGTGTGTATACACTGCGCTCCCAAAGGTTTACTGAAAGCTAGTAGGCACAGATAGACCCTGGACTGGTGAGATTTTGGCTGGATCAAGGGTGCATGATGACTAAGGTGAGCAGAGATGAGCAATTGTCACCTGTTGGCAGGACACTTGGACTCTTTGCTTCAGGCCACAGTCAGATACCTAAATCCCATCTCAGCCCCTCCACCTAGCCTCTGGGGAGCTGGGCAGCTCTGACAACTTCTGGAGAGCAACCCGGAGAGTCTAAACAAGACAGAGCAGGGAGATACCTAAAGCAATGGGGAAGAGGAGTTGGTGCTGGTCAATAGGAAACATGGACTGAATGTCCCCATGTGTGGAGAACTGAGATTTTGAGTGGAATCAAGGCCATTAGAATATGGTTCTTCTGTTCAGCAGTTGTCTCTCCCACCTTAAAGAGGGAAGTACACAGCTGAACTGTTGAAGAGGCCAAAACCAGTCATGCTATTTATGAGAGGGTTAATACCCAACATGTCTCAAGATCCATGTAGTCAGGGGCCAAGAACTGATGTGGGCTTTGTGTGATTAGAAAAGCACAGCCCTCCTGTTTTGACATCACTTCTAACCTTCCCTTAGAAGGACAGTACAACAGGTTTTCTGTGGTTCAGACTTGCAGATTACTACGTATTTGTTTTTGACTTTTTTTTCACCCAGGGGAAATTATGACAGAGAGCAATTGTAATGACTTGGCTAGAAAATGACTTTAAAAGACAGTGTTGACTGTCCATTTCAAAAGTATTTCTCTTATCAGTGTCTCCTTTTTTTTTTCATATTTTCCTCACACTTTCACAAGATTTATTAAATGCCCGCCTGCTGGAAAGAGTTCTGCAGGGATTTCTGCTCCTCTTAAATCAAGGGCAGCAGTCATAAGACTTACACTGCATCTGATCATAGGACTGTTTTTTATATTTCCTTGAAATGATCCATTCATGGGGAAAAATGATCCAGGAATAATGAGATTCTTTGAAACTCAGAGATCAAGTCCATCTGAAAATGGACTTCAAGGGCTTTAGGTGTGGTGATGGCAGCCAGTATAGCCCCTGCGGTCTGCTACCCTCTGCTGCTCCCAGAGCAGACATAACTGAAGAGCGGTGTCAGGGCACACCAGTTTATGCCATCTCAGTGCCTAGGGGTGGTCATCTCTGGGACTGGGAAAAGGCACATGGTGGGGCACTGGTGTCTTCGACTGCCTCAGCTGGGCCCAGCAGAGCTGATCCATAAAGCCCATGGAGAGTAAAGGGCTTGTTCAGTGACAATCTTTTGAGCAACCCTGATAAAGCTGAGATCATCCTTGTTCATCAGTACTACAGAAGTGATGCCTGAGGTTGGTTGAAACATTGGGAGTGTAGAGATGCTGGAGAGGGTCTAGTCGAGAGCTACCAAGGAGGTCAGAGGCCTGGAGGACGTATCTTTTAGGGAAAGGTGAAGGGAGCTGTGCTTGGAGAGCCTGGTGAGGAGGCAGCTATGGGGCAGTCTAATAGCCTGCGACTGCTTGAAGACAAGCTAAGGAGATGATGAAGCCAAACCCTTCTGCATAGTTTCAAGTGGCAAAAAGGGGCCACAGCATCAATTTGTGGCTTTGGAGGTTAGAATAGAAGTTTGGAATAATCTTTTCTCTTTGGAGGGTAGTGCAGTAGTGGAGCAGGGTACCCAGAGAGGAGGTGGAATATCTGTCCCTGAAAGTTTTTAGGACTTGACTAAACAAAACCGTGGCTGAATTGGTCTGATGCTGGTGATAGTCCTGCAGGCAGGCACTTGGACTAGATGACCTCCAGAAGACCCCCCCCAACATCAGCATTTTGGTGATTGTGTGAACAGTGTAAAGATTTTGCTCAAGTTTGACTGTAAAATAACATTGTTTGCAAGCAGCTTAGAAGAGGTGATTTCTTTATTAAAAATGATAGGCAAAAGTGTTCATGGAAAACTTGCAACACTGCTTCTCTGTGTTTTAAACAATGCTAGTGCAGCTGTAGGCTTTGATTAAAAATTATTTTCATTTCAAATAATCTTTAAAAAAGTTGTGTCACTTAATTCACACAAAATGAAGAACTCCTTTTCTTTTCATACCACTGAATAAGCACTGTAGTTGATTAGGTAATTCTTATCCAGTATGAATAGCTGCCGCACATGTATGCGTGTATATATATAGGATATCTCTAAAAAGGATAAACGCAAACATTTTTTCACTCAGCAGACTGCTAGCTCTCAGTTGTCACCTCATAACTATAAATAATAGCTTTGGAGCTAGGTATATTTCAGACAGAGGCACAGAAAGAGCGAGTAAATAGAGTTATTTTTTTCCGTATCATTGGCACACCATTGTTCCGCTGTGGTCAGTGGTAGGATGTACAAACAGTATTTCAGATTCCATAGGAACCTGTTTTGTATTTATGCTAGGCCAGCGTCATGTGTTACTCGACCGACCAGAGGGATGGGAATGATAACCAGCAGCTTGCTTGGGCAAGAAGGAAGAGGTGCTCTTCCATAGTTAATAAAGAGGCAGAAACTTGAAACAAAATCGGAGTAGGATATATGTTTTTAGAACTTGAATTTGCCTACGTCAGCTAAGTTTTGTCATGGCAAAAGCGCAAAGAGGTATGTGGGAACGCTTTCACCAGGTTGTCTTCATCTGAAAAAATAAAGCAAGAAAGTGAGCAAATTTTAACCAGAAATTGAACGTTAGCCACTTCTGTGAGTCTTTAAATGTTAACATCTACGGAAGAAATACTATATTGCTGTGGCTTTTCCTCAGTGCATTTGCAGGAAATGCCAAACAGTAATGCTCTCCAGTTTAAAACATGAGAGTCATGTGACAAAAAGAAATTGCACATGTAAAGCTGATTACTAGGCTTTTACAATCTATTTTCTGCCTGCTTTAATGAATTTAAATGAAGAAGTTAGCTTTTTTTTCTGTTTGTTCGTTGAAGTCAGCTTTTTGCTATAATTTATGCAGGGTGGTAACTGCTACTGCGGCTACCGGAGAAGAGCAGCGCAGTGGTTGCACATGGCAGTACTCTGGCAATGTCCTGCTGCTCAGATGCGCCCCAGTTTGCTCCTGTCACATTAAGGGTGTTTTAAAATGAGCCATCATTTACAGATTCCACCTAAAGGAGTTTTCAGCTGGCCCTGCAGCGTGTCTTTATGACTATTTCCTCTGCTGCATATTTATCCTCGGAGAATTATGAAATGGAGAGACCAAGTGGTTGTTCAGGTTCACTGAAATGCACAGGAAGGTTTTTTACTGATAATTTCAAATCCTGTATTAACTGCATGGAAAAAATATTTAATACCATTAGTAATCTGACCATATAATTCCCTTTACCACTTTATGGTATATTTTCATGCAGTTTTAAAGAAGGAGAAAGAAGAAGAAGCCATATTTGCATCTGACACAACTTATCTAAGAATTTTGAGGATTTTTTCATAATGTTAACTTGCAGTCTCAGATTCAGAGAATAATTGTTGGTGGATTTCTAAATTTATATATATTTTTGTGGATGAGAAGCTCAACATGAGTGGGCAAGGTGCACTTGCAGCCCAGAAGGTCAACCACATCCTGGTCTGCATCAAAAGAAGCGTGGCCAGCAGGTCAAGGGAGGTGATTCTGCCCCTGTACTCTTCTCTCGTGAGACCCCACCTGGGTTACTGCCTCCAGCTCTGGAGCCCCCAACATAAGAAGGACATGGACCTGTTGGAGGAAGTCCAGAGGAGGGCCACAAAGATGATCAGAGGGGTGGAGCACTTCTCCTATGAAGACAGGCTGAGAGAGTTGGGGTTGTTTAGCCTGGAGAAGAGAAGGCTCCAGGGATACCCTATATCAGTCTTTCGGTACTTAAAGGGGGCCTACAGAAAAGGTGGGGAGGGACATTTTATCAGGGAGTGTAGCAATAGGGTGAAATTTTTCACTTTGAGGGTTGTAAGGCACTGGAACAGATTGCACAGAGAAGTTGTTGAGGCCCCATCCCTGGAGGTGTTTAAGGCCAGATTGGATGGGGCTCTGAGTAACCTAGTCTAGTGGAAGGTGTCCTTGCCCATGGCAGGGGGGTTGGAACTAGATGATGATCTTTAAGGTCCCTTCCAACTCTAATCATTCTATGATTCTATATCAGCGCAGATTAATGCTCTGCAGTTTGCCTATGTGAAGCTGGATTGGCAAAGAAAGTGGCTTTTCTGTTGTTACAGTGATGCCCAGTCAGCTATGCAGTTGATAAGTGGACTACTCAGGCACAGAAGGTCACAAGGAAATACAGATCCATTGGTTGCACAAAAGTTAAGAGCACCATGTGCTCTTTCAAAGTAAGTTACTTTAAGTCAGTTTCCAGTTAAGATTCAGTTTTATCTTTAAAACCATTCTTGTGGAAGTTTTCTTACATCAGTAATGGAAATGCTAAATGACCTGCTCAAAAGTTGCATTTCTGCTTATTTTATGCTTTCATTGTTATCATTAAGAGAATTCATTGGGCAAATTACAGTAGAAGTTACTGGTGTTTTATAAATGTATCTGTACTTTCCTATTTATTTCATTACCAAAGGGCCAATGGCAGTTATGTACAGTAATGCAAGTTCTTACACGCTTAAGTCTGGTCCTGTGTGTATAATAAATGAGATCTACTCCGAAGAATTTGGAAAGCCAGGAGGTTGCAGGGTTAGCCTGCTATGAAATACCACGGGACTGAGGCCCTGATCCCCAGTCCGTTCTTATTTGTAAAAGCACTTCAGCACATATGTATCTCTAGGCATGTGTTTAAGACCCATTGACATCAATGAGACTTTAGCTGATGCTTAACCTCTGAGCATATGCTTAAGTTTCCTGCCGAATAAGGAGGGCCTTGAGCATATGCTTAAAAATACCCTGCTGAATTGCTGATCCCTCTCAGGCCTCCAGCCTGCCCCAAATACAAACCTTTACTTGCTTCTCTAGGTCACTTGTTTTGGCTTGGACTTTAGATTTTTTTCTTCTTTAGCATTTCCTTTTCACTCAGCTGGCCAGATCTATTTTCTACAACCCCCATTATCACACACACATGGTGTTCATTATCACTCCACATTGCTCCACATTACAAAGTCGAGTACCCAGTTGGCTAATTCAGTGCTTTCAGTGAAAGTGCTATCTATTTATAGTTTTCTGCAAATTTTAAATCGTGTATGGAAGAAGCTGTTGTCAGTTAAACAAACATATTGTTTATATTCAGGTGCTGTTGGGATACAAACTGTTCACTATAATCCTTTCACTCTCTTCCACTGTGCGATATTATTGCTGCATTAGGTGGGATATTCAAAAGGTTCCAAAAATCCATTGTAGCTTTCCCAGACTTTTGGACAAGTTGTAATTACTGTTGGCCACAGTATTTACTGCAGAAAATTTTCTTACCAAAAATACTGTTTTGTTTAAGCTGAATTTTTATAGTGTTGCTTTATTTCCACTGGAAATTTTCAATTTCCCTGCAGCAAATGCATCCAAAAGTGTTTTTCATATTGAATCAATGTTTCAGAATGAAATGTTTTTTAATTATTTTAATTTAGCATGTTGGGTGTTTTGGTGAAAATAACAATATTTTAAGTCAAAGTGAAACTAAAACATTCTTTTAAAATTGTCAACAATTTCCCATGATGAAAACCTACAATTCCAAAGGAAAAATTTAAAATAAAGATTTTTTCCGTAAAACATTTCCCACATGAAAAAGAGGCTTTCCATTTACTTCTAGTTAACAATGTAGAATTTATCTGGTGTCTTTTATTACTACCAAGAGAAGCCTGTGAAAGAATGCCCTCAATATGGGCTCACTAATTTGAATTTTTATGCAGTAGTCATCATGTTAGAAGACTGACTGCGCCGATCCAAGTCATAGATGTGAAACCTCCCAAAATTCTTGGGTCTCAAGATAAGAGTTTCTTAGGTTTAGTAAAGGCAAATGGGAGCTCCTGAATGTGCCTGCAGGTCAGGGATTTCTATTAGAACATAAGATAATCTTAGTGGATACCTGCGCACATGTAAAAGGATAAACAGCTCCCAATTCCAACAATTGTCTTTGGAAATAATAAAGAATTACTTAACTGTTGTTTTTCTTATCTGATGTCCACGTTCAGATGTTTACCATTGAACATTCATGACTAAAAATGGTTTCTGCTGCACATACTGTTTAAATACATTTCTTGGACGATTCCAGAAAACCACCAATCAGGGAACTGAAACTCAAGCTCATACTCTGCTTGTCAAAAGATTCTAGATCCTCATGTTACACCAAAACATAACAAACTGTTAAGACCATTTCATGCTTCATTGGCTTCAAATAAACCAGAAGTACCCAGAAAAAGGTTTCCTCCAACTTTCATTTGTCTGCATCTGAATTTGCCAAAATTCAGATGTTCTGCACGCTTTGCTCTTGGCCTCAGTCACTGCGTCTTACTAGTAGGTCAGTGGATTTTGTTTTCCTTGTAAGTAAGGAACAGAAGACATGTTTTTTCACAGAAGCATTGCGGTTCAGGCATAAGGGGGCATTTGTATTTTACTGCCCACACAGGCCCATGTCGTTAGCTTCCAGGATGTCACCCCCGGTCAATGGAGTCTAAAGCCACCTCACGGTGGGGCAGTTTGCAATATTGCCGCAGGCACACGGGTCCCATGCAAGTGCCGGTAGCTGGCACAGTCAGAGTGGGGATCCTCCAGGACAGATGGAACCCAACACATATTTTATAAGATTTGAGGACAGATCGGATTCTTAATTCAATGAAAAATTCCTTTTGCCTCCTTTTTTTGCTGACTCAGCATATTGTTTGCAGCTGGACCAGAGTGGGAATGCCTGTGTAGAAGAGTTATATGACTTTCTGGCAAAACTAACTAGTATGGAACTAATTGCAGCCCACCCAAACCTAGCAGGAGGCAGGGTTTTCCTTTCAATTAAAAGCATTCTGCTAGAAGGCAGCACACAAGATCTAATGTGTGTGTTCAGATGAATGCTTAATAATAGATTTCGTGGGCTTTGAAAAAAAAAAAAGTCTTCAGGAATGAAGGCAAACATGCCACGGAATTCAAAGAAAAATATTAACTGCAGGGTCCAACTCCAAACCAGAAGCTGGGAATATCTTTCCCGAAAAGAATTTTTCATCTACTAAAGGGACAGATCTGGAAGAAAAATTATAAAGGTTATTATTAGTTAGACTGATCTCGTTTATTAAAATGCCTATAGCAGGTTGGCACTGCTCATCTTCGCAATCCCTCTTTGTTAGCAAATTTTGAACCTTCTGGTTCTTGCGAACTCTTTGTTTGGCAAGTGTGCTGGCTTCATCCCAGTTGTAAAGTGGGGGGAATTGGGTGGGCAATTAACTCCTAAAACACAGGGAGCTGTGATTTAGGACAGGAATTTTACTGCGGAAAGGTCAGGAACAGCTTGGCTCAGTTGACAATTATGTTTGTATTCTTATTACTCAAATTGCCCACAAAACCAACTCATCCCCAGAAGCCTAAAGGATTTGAATTAAATCTGGTGGAGGGAAACTCTTCAAAGCATGCTGTCTTGTCTGCCAGGGGGTAAAAATGAGGTTTCAAGCTGCCTGCTGTACAAAAGAAATTGTGAGCAGGGAAGACAGGAATGGAAATGAAGCTGTGGAAGAGCAGGGGGCAGTGGTCTGATCTCTGCTGAAGGACAAGCTAGAAATGGTGATGACTGAATGTTTCACTCTCATCAAGTGGGACGGGGATCTTTCACTAAGGGCCAGAAGACAGGGAAGGGTAAAAAAGGCTGAGGGAGTCCGTGTAGAGCTGGCCTCCGGTGGGAAAGGGGCTAAGGAAGGCCCATGGTGGTGTGAAGCACTACCGGGGAAGAGCAGGAGGTGTGTGTGAAAGGTGCTGGCCAGACTGAAAACTAACGCGCGAGAAGTCCCTGTGCCAGGGGGCTAAGGGAGGGAGGCAGGAGCCTGTATTCAGGGAAAAGAGAGCAGGGACCTGGTGATGGGTTAAAGGTGATGATCACAGCGCTATTGCTGGTCAGGCACAGCCGTGGGGAGGGTGAACCAAGGAAAGACTTCGAATCTACTGGAATTTTTGTGGTCCCACTGAAAGGAGCTGGGATATTCTGCCATCATAAACAGCCATTCTCCCCCTCCTATGTCGCTCATTATTTGGGGCATTGTATGGAGAACCTCTCTTCCTCCTCTTTTGGAAATATACGTGGCATATTTTAATTTCTTTTCATATTTTTGGGTGCTAAGTGGAAAGTCCCTGCTATCTGCTGTGAACCTGTGGCTGCCTGTCTTTGAAGATCAGTATTTGAGTAAGGATTATTTTCCATCCAGTAATAAAGGAGAAAGATGTGATCTTGGTATTGTGGTGCAAGTTGCAAAAATAATTTCTGCTTGCTTGGTAACTTCATCCTTTGAAGTATCCAGATTCTCTCAGGGGTGTATGTGACCTCACCTTCTAGTTACCAAACTTTTCCAAATGTCGGATTACACTCAACACCAGATTAGGAATGTGCTTGACATTTCTTTATAAGGTGCAGGAAAATATCTGGGTAGAGATGAAAGCAGATACAAGTGTAACTGGGATATTGGAATAAATTATATATTGCTACTATTACACTTCTCTTCCTGTGCTTCAGCCTACCTTTGTGCTGGAGCTTTGGCTAACATTCAATTGTCTGCGTATTTCTGAGAACGCATGAGAAATTTGTTCATTACAAGTCCAAATCACCTCAGAAAAGGGACTGTAGTGGTTTCCTCTGTAGCATTCGCACTCAGAAACAAACTGACAGATTACTTTTACACCCTTGGTTATTTACATCCACATCTTAAATTACAGGTGGCATTGCTGGTGCAATAGAGTTGGCAGTTTGGTGACTGTGGACTACTGGAAATGCCAGTGCTGTGTTTGATCCTGCTGCTATTTGTATCCAGAATTTATATGTGGAAAACTGTAGACCAGCACCTGAAAATACTCCAAAACAATTCTGTCACAAAACCGTAAATATGATGAATATTTTACAGAAGAGTGAATGACTGATCATATACCTCAGCAAGATGTATCCTTCATAGATAAACATTTTTAAAACACAGAGACAAAACTCCACAATTTGGAATAGGAAAGAAACAGAAGTTTGCTGGGAAGTACGCAGGGATACTCTATAGGAATGTTCAGCTCTGGTCATGACATGAATAATAGAGGCATCATCGAGATAATAATCTCTGAGCATTCAATATTTCTTATTCATTCTTATTCAATAGCATTCCTATGGAGCATTCAGTATTCTTTTGGCATGGCTTACGTTAATAATTGTTGGTTTTCTTAGGCAGAATGGGTCTTAGTATTTGTCATAATTTTAACTTGTTTAAATGAGTTCAATTCAATGAGCAGAAAAATAAACTAGGTGTGTCTGTTGAATGACATATGCTGGTCTGTTTACTTTTCTTAGTATGTTTTGTACCTATTTGCTGCTGTTACTTTTTTCCTGAACAGTCTCCCATTTCCAGATGGGGGGTTAGAATGACCATGTCATTAATCTCTTGTGTCTTGACCTGTCTTCCTTGTTCAACCCTTAGTTCTGGCATTTATAAAAATGGCCATTGCCTGTACCTTCTCCTCACCAAGTGCTGCTCCACTTTTATCTCTTAGCAAGTTCCTTCTCTCTGGCCGCTGTCTCATTACTTTCAGCAAACCATCACTCCTGTCTTTCATTCTGCTCTTTACACAGAGCAATGCATGTGTTCTCCCTGCCATTTTCAGGCTCTTTTTTCCTTTCCTTATGGCATAGTAGGGTTGTCTGATTCCAAGCAGGTATGCCGTTTTAACTTTGCATGGTATCTTACTCAGAATTAATGTTCTTATGTGGGTGATTTTGTAGCTGCTCATTCACTCTGCTCCCATCACAGTTCTTGAATAGCTGAGTCCCTCTGCCAAGCCTCAAGTCCCTCCTGCCAACATCGCTTCAGTCCAGTGGTCTGCCTTAGCCTGATACTGCTTCATATCTCCCAAGGAAGAACTTGTGACCTGTGGACCTCTTTGATCATTCAGACATCCTTTCTCCTTCCTTCCAAATCATTGCAGCCCCACTAATATATTCAGAGCCCTTCCTATCCTCCAGCAGACTGGTGGGAATGTAATGGTAAATTAGTTGGATTCAGTACTGGGGCTATTCTGTCTGTGTCGATATGAGTCTGTGGCCTTGTCTTACCGCTTCATCTGCTGCCACTCACCCAGGGACTCGCACCATGGTAGTTTATAAGACAGAAGCAAATCATAGAGAGGACCTTAAGCTGAATAACATCGGAATTAGCAGACTATGATATTAAAGGCTGAGCAGCACTTTTGATTTAAACGTTAACTCTTCCAATAATTTTGAAACCTACATGCTTCTTTGGATCACCTTGTACTATACTTTATCTCATGAGGCTTGTGATATAATCTTAATTTCTGAACTGAGGGTTGTTTGAGCAAGGCATTCCCAAGAGCTTCTTAACAAGTAAAAGCAATTTATGAAATGCCCAGGTGGCCACAGTGAGTTTTTTCCTTGTTTCTAGGGGAAGTGATGGGGGTTGCACACATGTATCTCAGATTCATACAGTGCCTGTGGTCTCACCATGAATGATCCCTGTCACTTGCGAATTAGTCCTGCACACACAATACAGACTGAAGCATCTGCACACATAGGACTAGGCAAAACGCTCTGCAGCCAGAAACCCATACAGGGAAGGCTGAACCCTATCACTGGCAGAAACCTGAGCGTGGCTGTGGGCCTGTTGTTAGTGTTGACCTCTGTCTGTCAAGGATTATGTTTTTGTTTTGTTCTTACTATTGGGCAACGTGCCCTCCTAATCTATAGTTAATTTAGAAGAGGCTCTGAGGTTTTTTTGGAAGGCAAAGAGACCACATGTGTTCTTGTGCAAGTATTTAAGAATGACTGCTGACTTGTGGCTACTTTTCAAACCTGAGGGAATATTACAGAGAGCACCAGTATCTGCCAATCAGTTAGTGTTGATTAAAAAGGTTGGAGATGAAGGACACTTGTGATACTGTAATTGCACTTCCTGAATAAGGAGCCTGGCTGTAATTAAGACCGTGGCATTCCTCATACACACCCCTGGCAGTCTGAGATGTTTTGTAAAAATTCTTGATCAGTTGTGCTGCTTCTAAAGTAGGAAATAAGGGGCAGGGATAAGAATGAGAAGGAATGTGAATCTGTATGGGATTCACAGGGTGAGGTCTGGTGCTTGAAGAGATCAGGAAGGGGAGATCATAAGTGGCTTGGAAAGAGCACAAAGCTATTTGTGGCAGTAGTGATGGGAGGGGACCAGGATGGGTGTACTCAGCTCTGGGGAACTACTGGGGCTATTCATGTTAGTTAGGGCAGTGAGGATAGTCCTGTTCTGAATCTGCTGCATCTAAAGGACCTGTTCTCTACTGACTATGGAGAGAGACAAGAAGAATTGGCACCGCTAGGGTAAAATTAGCCTTCCTGAGTCCTGGAGTAATGGTCTGCTATAGGAAAAGACCATGAGAGCTCATCTACTCCACCACTTACTCCAAGGCAATTATGTACATTTATTGCAGGCATTGATGAAAGCTGTTCTTAAAACACTTTGATTGGGACTGTTGAATTTCCCCTGCACCACTTCACTAGTCTTGTCAGAGAAAGAGGTCTCTAATAAAACTCTTTTGCTGTAAATTCAGAGCGTTCTTGGCCCATTCCAAATGAGCCGTGTTCATGCTAACTGGTTGATCCCATTCACTTTGCACTACCTTATCTTTAAAGTACTGTCATAATTTTGCAAATCAGTCTCGTTTTTTTTCTAGACTTAAATAGCTTGAGGTCCTTCAGTAATTCCAAATTTTCCTCAAATTTCTAGACATCTCCAGAGTCCCCACAGGAGGCTCACATCTTTGATGAAGTGCTGTGCCACCATCTGAGAAGGAGACATGGACTGCAGGAATTACTGCTTCTTGACAGTGCCCTCGTCATTGCTTCTTTAAAGAACTGCCAGCTCTCCTGCACTCTTTTTTTCCTCCTAAGCTGTTAAAATGGCATTTCTTGATGGCTTTTTTCCTGAAGTCCATTGTCCTTTTTACTGTTTGCCTCTTTCTCTTCTAAGGAATCCGCAGTCACAATTACACTCCTGCCTTCCTTACCCCATCCCTCCCTACTCCTTGGAGTGGAGTCCAGACAAGTCCTCTCCTTTTCGCCCCAGGATGGACACATTCCAAGAATCTGCCAGGGAGGAGTTGGCTCACATATTGTAGATACCTAGACATTAAGTACCCAGGCCAGATGTCCAGGCTGTGGATACATAAGGTCACATCCAGGAGTGATTGACTCCATTCTACAATATCAGTCTAGGATTAATAACTCTTGTCAAGTATTTATCTCTTCATTGACTATAAAAGTATTTGAGTGTTTGTCCAACTTGGATGAGACAGGACTTGCAATATTCTTTTTTAAACTAGAAGTTGGGAAATGAAAATCTTAGCAAGTTTTACCAAACACCGAATTATACAGTTGAGGTCATTTTGATTACGATCATCACAAGCTTTGCCATGTGGATTTCCCAGTGTGATATTATGCTGTGCTCTAATCCAAGACAGCCCCAATAGTCCTCTACCCCTTTTAACATTGTCTGAAGACCTTTAAGCAGCAGGTCTCTTGCTTTTTGGACCTCAGAGAAAGCGTATCTGCGCTTAATATTCAAGACTTTTCCCGTCCTTCCTGCTTGAATGAACTGTAATCTTCTATAAATATGCCAATTCTATATATTGTCCAGCAAATTTGGCCGTGCCAATGAAGTCATAATTCTGGTCTTAGGATAAGGCTTCTGGCTCGATGGTTTTTTTTTCCCCTCACTTTGTTCATGGAAAGGATATGGTTCGTTGACCACCATCCTCCTTTGGCCTTCTATAACCTTTGTGTAACTTTACTTTTTATGATTTTAATCCCCTTTTGCAGGCTGCCATCGTTTAACCCTTCCTTGAGAATTTCAAATTCTAGTCTCCACCAGTTACGTTAGCAAGCCAGTGTGCAAAGGTATTCTTTGTTAGTAGGAAGCTTAGGATGTGAGGGAGGATATTGGGATGGTGGGTCACTGGGGAGAAAGCATGTGGAAAAGATCAAAACACAAGCCTAAACCTGTTTGACTTTGAAAGTATTTCTCACCAGAAATCTGAAGGACAAAATTTAAAATAGAGTTTCTGTCCAAAATTTTGCAGTCCTGGAAAACCTCTTCACTGAAGTAAAACAAAATGGTAGTTTTAAAAAATGTTAGTCAGCTCACAGGAAAAAAAAAGAAAGTCAGCTTTATTTTAGGAAAACTGGTTTGGGTTTTTTTTCGGTAGTTTGTTCCTGGTCTCTTTCACAGTGTGCTGATGCTTAGAGAACTTGACAGTGTAGTAGTGAGGAACTTGAAAGTGTATATGAAATATAAAAGAAGAGAGTAGAAGTTTCTCACTGGAAATTTTGTACTGCAGAGTAGTTTGAAGCAGAGTTTGTCTTCATTCTAAAATTAGTTTGAGTCAGAGAGATCTTATAAGAACAAACCCGCGTGGTTGGCAGTGATCTACGTGATTTCCATCCTGCTCCAGTGTGAAATGTCGCGTTCTAGGCAGGCAATGAAATTCCCTAATGCTCTCATTTTTTCCACTGGTCTCAGAAAAATGGCAAACCTGGTTGTGATTGTACTTCATTAAATAAAATAGCTGTTAAACAGTGTTTCAATATATTCCAGTTAATATCCAGTTACTAGAGAACTGGCCCCACCTAATGCATCCCATCAGACTTAAACGGCTTAACAGGTTCTGCATCAATTTCAGGATTTCAGGAGATTGTTCAAATACCGGATTTGCAAGTAAGATACGGGACTATACTGGCCCCTTCTTGCAAAGAGGCAAAGCTGTTTGCAGTCTCAGCCTACATGTCACATCAAACTCTTTGTAACTTTTTCTGTTGCTTCCTGAGTGCTTTTAGAGGTGATCCATCATACCACCCAAATCAGATCTAAACTGAACTGAGTCCTTCTGCCCAAAATTCCTGGTGAATTCACTGCCGGCCTCATTTGACAGTAGAGGAGTCTGCTGTATCCTCTCTTCCCCTGTACCAGTGGTGGCCATGGGGATCTAGACCTTCTCTATACTTGAAAAATTGCTGGATCTGCTGAGAAATGCTGCCAGTGGTTTAGCAGAATGCCAAGAATGAGGTGTGTTTATATGTGGCAGTGAAGGAGAGGTTCCTGATGGCAGTTATGCAAGTGATGGAGCTTTGTTTAGCAAGCAAACTCATAAGAACTTGAATTCATGTGTGCAAAGTAATAACGCTTCAGAAAGTAATGTAAAACTTCATACATTGATTTCCTTGCTTTAGCTGTTAATGTTGCTTCTCTGTAATTTCTGGATATCAGATTTGTAGGTGTTCAAGCCTGAAGCCTAGTTGAAAATCTGGGAAAGAATACTTTTACAGGGTGTCTCCTACAGAACTTGGTGCCTAATTTGGGGAAATAAGAAGGTTTAGATATTTAAATATTTATAAATACAGATAGTCAGTAGGTCTGTAATCACAAACTAGAAAAGAGTGGTCATTTTTGTGACTTGAGGAAGGTTGAACTTCTGAAGAACAGGCTTTTATTTATAACTAGGACTCTGAATAAAGCTCTTTGACCTAGTTTACTGTAAGAGCAGGAAGACCGGATCCTCAGCAAATTTGAAAGGTAAATTCACATGGTTTCACTGAAGTCAGAGAAGCTGTATCCATTTATACCAGTTGAGGATGACATGTTTCCAGGGTCTGTATTAATGAGAGGCCTGGAAGTGGGTGGAGGCATGAAATTACTTCAGTATTATTACTTCAGCAAGGCCTTCTGCACATGTTCCTACCATGGGACCACCACGGAGCATTTGTCTGAGGAGCAGTTTTGTCACATCAAACTAAATGAGTTTCTGTTGCTGCTCTCAGCACTCAGTCCCATCAAGGGCCCTCACATGGCTGCTCCAGCACACAAGAATGCATTCAGGCAGGAGCTGTGATCAAAGCTTCCTGGCTGTACCGAAAATGGGAGTCTGGACAGAGGACTGAGGCCCTTCTGCAGAGCAGCACACCCAGGGTGTGTGCTCGTGGGGGAAGGCGGAGGTGAGCTGAGTACAGCCGGCAGGCGTGGATTTCGGTTCTGCTCCAAGTTACATGTCTTCGCTTATGTTTCCTTCAGTGTGAAATTATGTTTACATGTATTTAATTTACTTTAATGATTTACTCTAATTTGTCTTTCTTTATTAGGCCTCATAGAAAAAATCTAAACCATATATCAAAGAAAAAGGCAAGTCAACTAAACTAAATTGCCTGATGCGGGTCTTCCAAGAGTCAGCAACTGACATTAGCTGTAGCTTTGGCCTTATTTGGTTTTTCAGATTTTGCTGGGGCTAGAGGTGGATCCTAGGTAAGTTTCCTGCTTACAGGTTCCAGCAGATGTCTCAGCTGGAGTGAGCTCCTCTCTCCCCAGACATGGAGCTTATGAACACGGACTGGCAATTGAGCAACCAGCTTCATGAGACAAAAGGGCTACCAGGAAAGCGGTCCCACTCCCACTCCTGCGTGGTCCAACCACTTGCCTTGGACTGGCTGTGGGACTGAGACCCCGTTGGGAGCTGATTCAACTCACTGAAGTGGCAGAAAAGAAGCCCAGCAAAGAAGTGGATGATTTTATGCTGCGTAGTGAGTTAAATTGCCACAGCAAGGGTCCCGTGAGCATCACAGCTAGCACAAGAGAAAGGATGGCATTGTGTGGCTGGGAGTAAGAGAGGAGGGAAGGGGAGTGAGACACCCTCTCTAACCCCTTTTGGGAGTGTGCTCAGTTGGCTCTGCTCAACATGTAACTGTAAATTAGTTGCCTGGGGAGTTTTCAGGCAGAGGAGGGAAGTGCCTGATGAATTTGGGCGCCTAAAAGGTTAGGCAGTTCTGAAAAGCAGGCAGAGTGGATCACTGTTGGTGTACGTGGGTTTTGGATGCTGAAGTTCCATGTTTGGCGGGATTTGAGCAAGCCGGATCCCACCCTGAAAGATCTGCTTATAAAACAAACAAACAAAAGAGTTGTTCTGTGTTTTTCACTGGAATGCCACTAACTGTGTTAATGACAATGGGGACCACCAATAGTGTGAACTCCCTGTTCTAATGCAATACTTCCAGGCTTCTTTAAACTGCATTTTATAAGAGGCATCAAAGGCGAAAAAATTCTGCATTAGCTCTATGGGAGCTGCGTGCATACATCAGAGGGCAAATTTGGCCCCCAGTGTTCTCCCTGCAGTGAATTTGAGTCTCTGATAGCATCAGTGCAAGAAGAATAGAGCAGTAGCTTAGGAGGCATGTGGCATTTCCTGGCTGGGTGCAATGGATTCCCCAGCTGAAACCAATAAAAATCAGTTCAGGAAGAATTTTTCAGAAAATCAGTGGTGAAATTGACAGTCTTGAAATGCTCACACAATTCTTGCAGCTGTGGAGTCCTTAAAGTCAATGAGTTCCAGGAAAAATGACAATAGTTCTGGAAACTTTCCCATGACTGCCTCTGGGCAAGCATTCAGAATAGCTCGTTTACTCAACGATGCTAATTCATTAATCATTAGAGATACTTTTGTTCAGTTTCCTTTGAAGTTGGCCACAACTTTTCTTTTCTCCTAAGATGAAATGTGGTCAATTATATCCATACATAGATTTAACACGGGGCAGGTTCTTCTCTTTGACAAATTATTTACTAGCTTTGTCAACCCAGACTTCTCACTCTCTGATGTTTCTCAATTGTATATACTGACCAGAAAATGTTGCAAGTCGTCCAGTTTTACAGTATTAGATCAGCTTTCCTTTTAGCTCAGTCCTTAATGTCCGCAGTCGCTGTGGTAAACTTTGATGTGATTGGTCTTTAATTTTCTTCTTATAGGACACATCATTTTTTTGTGCTCGCAGCCAACTGTAGCATTATCCTTTCAAAGGCTCAACTAGTCCAGCAGTACCCCTTCTCCAGGAACTGATAGGTTTTGACAGCCTCCCTTGCCTTTCCTGCCTTTCCTTCCATTTCTGAGCTGATGGGTGACCAAACTTGAAGGCAGATGGTGTCACAGCACTCCTCTGAGAAGACTTAGTCTTACCTAGCCCCGCATTTCTAGTGGCTTGGGCCCTCCAGCGCTGCGGCTGGACTGGAAAGAGCTCACTCTGTGTCTCCTAGTCCTCTTTACTCTATGTGGCCTCTCCAACAGGCTTTCTCCTCTCCTGCGGGTGAGGTTTCACGAGGCAGCTGAGTCAGCCCACGAACTTGCTGCTGGTGAAAGGGGCAGGCGCGTTCCTGGGCACATGCTCCATTTGTCTCCCTTCTGTCATCTCTGGGATGTGTCTGATCCATTAGTTCACTAAAGTGGTGAAAACTATTCACTTTTTCTTGATTTGTTTTGTTTTGTTGGGTTAGATTTCTGCCAGTTTAGTGAGCTAAATTCACTTTCTAAGGGGTCAAATGAATGCCAGAGCTGGTGAAAGGGAAGGGTAGGTCTCCATAGCTGGCAGCAAGAGAAGGAGCAGAAATGATGTTGGTTAAACTGAGCTGTTTTGAAAGAGGATGGCAGCTGCTGCTGCATTTTGAGTGTTTCTGAGAGCACTTGCTGTACTGAGTGTCTCAGGAGGGAGAGGTACTACATGCTGCAATTTTGGATGTTAGTGTCTAAATTCTACCTAAGGTCTCTTTTGGCTGTGGACATTTCTTTCTTCTGTCTAGCCAAGAAAGTTGTGGTGGTGAGGATGGCTGTTACAGCAGGATATCACACTGGTACTCTGAGGCTGTATTTGGGCTTCAGTTTCAGCATGTAGTCCTGAAAATTACCAACGAGAGATGCTCAACAAATTCTGCAGTAGACAAGATGCTTCCACCTCACTGTAATGTTAGAGACCTCAGTGCAGGTCCTGCTACCCACTGTTTTGGGCAGAGCAGGACTGCAACTGAAAAACAACAGTGTGAGCTTCAAGGAAATCTGCCACTGGCTGGATCCCAAGCCCTGAAGAGGTCTACATCTTATTTTTAGGTTGCTCTAGATGTCTGCATCTCAACTAGTCACTCAAGGTCAAGAGAAGTAAACATCTAAGGTAACGTGAATCATTCTCTATTTTACATGCTTATTCTACAAGATAGATTTTGCCCAAGAAATACTAATTTTTCTCCATTGTCTAGAAAACCTACCTTGGACAACAAGTTTCCATATAGATGTCTGCATCTGATCAGATGAATCAGGGTTGGGTAATCCTACTGCCCATCATCATCAGGGGCAGTATTGTCATTAGTTTCTGTGTGATTAATTCTGGAGCAGGAGGAAAAGGGAAGTTCACCAACACTGTTTTCTTATGACTGCTATATGTATTCCCAATGACTGTGTAAGTAAGTTTGTAGGTGTAGGAAGGCGATATCAGTCTTCACTTGAGTGGAAGGGATGAGAGTCTGGAAACAGCTACAGTCAACTGAAGCCATGCTGGAATTCCAGGTTTGAGTGGGATGCTTTCCTGGGGAGGAAACACAGAGGTCTAAAATTCCCATAGTAGACTGAAAAAAAAGAGGTAGCAACTGGTCCTATTTTTAGTAATCTGCTCTAGAAGAAGTTAGACAAATTAATTTACTTTAACTGCTTTAGCTGAGGAGTTGAAATGCTGAAGCTTAGTCTCCTGAAACAACGTCTTCAGGACAGAAGGGCTACTTAATTCTGACTGATTTGTACACATGAAGTTTTGAGGCCAAATAGTTTTTGCAAGGTGTTTATAGACACAGGAATTAGCTATACAAATAGAGAAGTCCAGTAAGTCTTTAAATCTGTTTTCTTTCTTAATTGTGTTTTGCCAGTTAGATTGAGCTTCTGACTTGCACCTGTGGAGGATTTGACATTTCTTTATAGGTTCATCAGTTATACTTTTCTGTTTGCATCCTTTTTACTTTATGGAAAGAAGCAAGATTAATTCCTACAGAATTAGACCCAGGTGAATTGCTTATACGTTAAGTGAACCTGAATTCCTGTGTCTTTCTGGAGTCCTGGGCTGTTCTTTTCCAGCATGTGGAAATTTTTTTCACTTCTCTTTTTTTCTTAGTGTTTCAACACAGCAAGAACTGCTGAACAAACTGAATTGGTAGACACTTTGTCTTCTGGACACACGGCTGCTAATTATCATAATACACAGATTTGTCATAATGACATATGTATAAAATAACAGTGCCAAATATGTTTCCCTTCCTTCATATAATGCAGACACCTAAGAACATCTCACTTGTCCCAGTGTTAAATGGACCCTATGAAGATGTTGGCCAAATACAGTGTAGGCAAATGCAGATCTGCTAAATATCTTTCACGTTATTTGAGATGGCAAATCAGATGGCATGAGCTTGTCTTGGAAGGATAAGCAGACCCATTGGACATTTTGACATGAAAAATAAGTAACTTACACATTTGGTGGAGGGTAGAGAGGGAGAGGAAGTAAGCAAGAAGTACCAGGCAGAGAGTGAAAGAGAAAGCCAGCCTCCCATTTATTTAATTTGATGTCATGGGATACTTGGGCCTCGCGGGGACCGTATTCGTGCACCTGATGCAATCAGCCACACCAATGACTTAAAGTCTGAGAGTTACACCCATCTACATCAGGGGATGGAAATGTTCCTCAAAGAATACTTTGCTCTTTGGGGCTTTGACCTTTAAGCTACTCTACTTCGTCATTTGTTTTCTGACCAATCCCATTTCTGTGATTTAATTCTAACTGCTGCAAAACTTGGCTTATAGTCTACAGAACCACGCAGATGAAGCAGAGGTAACTTTGTGAAACTAATTATTTAAGGAAGCAACTATTTTAGTTACAAAATAGAGCTGGTTTTGCTCCAAATCTTAATTCTGAGCCTTCTCTGTTATTGTTTTTTATTAGCCTAACTGATAAAATAACACAGACAAGCTTTCAGGCATACAAGCCCTCTTTCAGATATGAAGCAGAAACAGCAAATGTCAAGTTAAGGGCGTAATTTATTGCATGTGTCGGTGCCCCGTTCCATGAACGCTCGTTCTTCGTGCCAGTCTCTGTCTGCTGACTCCTGTGTTATGCTGACAGAACCATTTGCAATAGCTCCTACTGAATTAGGTCAGGAAACCGATGCAGGTGAGGAATGGCTGTGTTTTCGTTCTTACTTTCCAGCCAGGTGAACTCTTCAGTGCATTGCTGCCTGAATGCTTGTGTTGGCACAAGGGAGAAAAGAACTAAGCGTAGAGCAAAATAGATTGGCACCGAGCAAAGGCAGGGTCTGGGAGGCCGTCTCCAGCAGTGGGCTGTGCTCAACACAAAGTTAGGATTTATCAATATGATGTAGAACTTGCACCTATGGTACTGATCTCAGCTTGTATTGCAAAAAACCATATCCTTTGAATCTGTTATCTGGCTCCCCTCTCTCTTTTCAGCTCAACCTACTTATCCTGGCAATTTCAGATGTCTGTGTTACGACCCATCCCATGTATCCCTGCTGTCCTTTCCCCTGCCTTTCCAGTTTATCATGCATGTTTTTATGCAATACCACCACACTGAGACCTAGGAAATGCAGGTATGTCACCATTCCTTTCTCTTGCTGTAGGATATTTCTTGTTGCCTTTGCACATCATCCTTTTTTCCACCTGTACCTCTTAAAACTCTTTTCCATTACTTGCACAAATTTCTCTTTGAGTTATTCTTCTGCAGATTCCTTTTGTGATATATGCCTCTGTCTCCCATTGATTTCAGGAGGATCTGAGGTTATTCAGAACCTCTTAAAAGTACAGGGTATTTTTAAGTAAATACCTGATAATGGATTTTGTGAAGTGAAGGTGAGAAACCTACTGAAACTCATTTTATCGCTAAGTCATCACAACTGGTCCAGTGGGGCATGGTGGTCGTCATCTCCACTCTGGTGTCTTGTCACAAACTCAAAGGGCTATCACATGAAGGATGAGAGCTGTGCTGCAATGGATTTTATCTGTTTGAAGTGATTCTCAGTTTAATTGTGTCCCTACTTCTGAAACTAGGAACAGTACATTCCCAGGAATTATGTTTCTGAGAAACAACGGCAGCACAAAATGGCATGCTGGGAGTGACCCTTTGAAATAAAATGAATGTTCTCCGACATTCTTTCTCTCTTCATTGTAGCTTAACTGGCATCAATACAAAGGTTTACATCTGTATTAAAGATGTTGGTGATTGCTGAATGCATGATACATGGATGGCCATTATCATCTGCAGAGAGTTAGTGTACTATGCATATAATCAATCAGATTCTGTTCATGTCAGGAGCTGGCCAGCTCATTACGGCCCGTATCACGTTAACCCTTGCAGTGGAGTGATAAAAGGCAGAAATATTTTGGAACAGGCCAAGTAGTGAGCCAACCTACCTACTTTTTGCCTGCCAACCCCGTAGGCATGTAGATTTGTTAGACATCAACCCAGACGGCCTGAACACTTAGTTTTAGCCACTCATGTCTAGACTTGAGTCTATTTCTCACTCACTCGAGAGAGCAGTTTATTTACTGCTTAGCGCTGTCCTGATATTCAAATTGTAGGTGATCTGGTACTGGATCAGGTCAGGAAAGCAACTGTCATCATCTGACATGCTGTCATCTGCATTTTGCACATGACAGGCTAATGGTAAAAACACTCACCCGGGAAGTGGGAGGTGGAGAGCAGGAGGCAGGAGAGAGCCTGACTCTAGTCCTGCACTGTGGGTTGTACCTGGACCAAGGGCAGAATTGGGATTCCAGACCACACTCCTAGGGCTCTGTTGTTTTATCCAATGGCAAATCATTGAATTAAAGTAAAACCAGAATTGAGAGCATGGCCAGGAAGGCCAGCTATGTAATGTGCACGCACTCCAGCAATCAGCAAAGTAAGCCAGTAAAATAATAGAGGAAATAATGCATTTTCTGGAAGAGTTCAATAACACTGATAAAGCTACTTCAGCTGCGAGATATATAGATTTAAGGACTTTTATTGAATCTGTTATAAAGGAAATCAGATAATCTGTCTGGCCTCATAACCTATGAAAGGCCTTGATCCCTGGCTTTGCTGCTTTACTGATGCTTCACAGCCATGATGCTGGCTTAGCTGGCCATATCAAGGATAGGATGAGAGAGTGCTTCAGCAACAGCTGCAGAAAGATTATCTATCTGTAAATCAGTCATTTTGCCATGACCTTTTCAAAGAATAGGGAAAAACAAAGAACCTCATGTTTCAACTATCGTGGCAGAGTTAGGTTAGCGTGACTGTGGCTTTCTATGTTCAAGTCATTGCTAATTTCCATGATAGCTCTCAGGCTCTGCAGGATGCTGAACTTGCACTAAGGGATAGTCCAGCCCACGTCTGAGGAGTCCAAAGATGTCCTCAGACATGTGCTCCCACCTCTTGCATTGACTATGCTGAGATCTGAATCACTATAAACAGCCGGAGAACCTCTTAAAATAGCCTTAATTTTTGCAGTGAGATGATGACATCTTTGAAACTGTAGTCAGGCTTTGAAGCTGACAGTAGCAAAGCTGAAGCTTCTGGAACTGCAGCCCCAGACCCTGGCACAGATGCCTGCTTTTCACCCTGCATTTGGTTTATAATTGTTGGCATAATTTTTGAGTTATTGGAATTTCAAGAATAAGAAATTCTTCTAATCTAAACAAGTAAAATAGCACTATAAATAACATTTAATCCTCATTGTGACTAAATTAAGTGAAACAAGAAGTTATTAAACACATTTCAATTCATTGCCATAGCTTCTCTTAAATTTTATGTGAAGCAGGAAGCTGCAGTTGAAAGCAGGGAAAGACAAAGGTTTCTGACTGAGCCAAGGATGTGGCACAGCTGGGAAAAAAGTAAATATAAATCTCAGGCAAAATATTGCTAGCAGAGGCATTTAATAAAAGAGGAATTTTTCTGTGTGGTACCAATATGACCTTAGCTGAATTCTTCCACAATTTTATCTGCTTGTGTTAAAAAACAAACAAAAAAAAGATTCAAACTGGAACAGGTGCAGAGAATGGTGGAAGAGGGAGCCTACTTTAGGAGGGAAGACTCAAAAAATTTTATATTTAGCCTGACTGTAATGAAGGTTGAGAAGGGATGTGAATAGTTTATAAATAAATTTTGTGAGTTAGGAGAATAGAGAATAAACACTATTGGAAACTACTCAGTCTTATCTAACTCTGGAAGGAAGACACACAACTGCAAACTGATACAGATACATTTAGGCTGAAAGTTAGAAGAGCATCTGTTAGAAGAGCATCCTATTGGAGCAACAAGATCACAGTTATTTTGTCCTTTTTCTTTTAGGACTAATGTCCAGTCCTTACCAGTGTCAAGTCTTCACCAACTGGGAAGGGGCCAAAGAAACAGGAAACACAAGGAGAAGAATTAACTAGAGGAGAACTGATGAAAAATGAAGGGATGTGGTGTGAGAGTTGAGAAGGAGATTGCTAAGGGTCGGGGTGGGGAACACTGAGTGCCCAGAGAACTGGTGGAAGCTGCCTGATGTGCTGGGCTCTACGCAGAAATAGGGGTGGAGGAGGGAGTGCATGTCACCCCGCCCAAGTTGCTGGGACCCTTGCTGTCACATATCCTCCTCCTGCAGACCTGGGGGGCCAGTTTGGCCAAGGCCAGGAAGACATTATTGAGGAGATATCCTACGACTTGGTGGAAGCTACATTCTAGTAGGGCTCCTAGAGGATAAAAAGTTACATTTAAGTTGGTACTTCTCTGTACAGGGAAGAATTGTGTGCTGTAGTTCCATGTACAGCAAGGTGACAGCACTCCATAGGAATGGTCCTTCTGGTTTTCTGCTCCTAGTGTCTCAAGAAAAAGCCCCAAGAAAAACAACTCTTCCTTCAGGGGGGACCTTATTGCGACCTTCCAGTACCTAAAGGGAGCCTACAGGAGAGCTGGGAAAGGACTTTTTACAAGGGCATGTAGTGATAAGATGAGGGGGAATGGCTTTAAACTGAAAGAGAGGGTTTAGATTAAACATTAGGAAGAAATTTTTCACTTTGAGGGTGATAAGGCACTGGAACAGGTTGCCCAGAGAAGTTGTTGAGGCCCCATCCCTGGAGATGTTCAAGGCCAGGCTGGATGGGGCTTTGAGCAACCTGGTCTAGTGGGAGGTGTTCCTGCCTATGGCAGGGGGGTTGGAACTTGATGATCTTCAAGGTCCCTTCCAACCTAAACCATTCTATGATTCTATGATTCAGTCAGGAATCACAGAATCACAGAATGGTCAGGGTTGGAAGGGACCTCTGGAGATCATCTAGTCCAACCCCCCTGCCAGAGCAGGGTCACCTACAGCAGGTTGCACAGGATGGCNGCACCACTGAAAAAAGACTGTTCCCATCCCCCTGGCACCCTTCCTTTAAGGATTTATAAGCATTAATAAGATCCCCCCTCAGTCTTCTTTTCTCTAGACTAAAAAGACCCAAGTCCCTCAGTCTTTCCTCATAAGAGAGATGTTCTAATCCCCTAATCATCTTTGTAGCCCTTTGCTGGACCCTCTCCAGCAGTTCCCTGTCCGTCTTGAACTGGGGAGTCCAGAACTGGACACAATACTCCACATGTGGCCTCACTAGGGCAGAGTAGAGGGGAAGGATGACCTCCCTCGACCTGTTGGCCAAAATTTTACTGCTACAGTCTGAAATCTTTTGCCTCAGAGAGAACTGATTAATTACACCTAAGGTTCATTAGAAACCTCCTGACTAGCATTACTCTGCAATTATGTCTTTGGGAAACCTAAGTCTTTTTTTTGGCTGTCGTATTTTTCTTTTCTTTTCTTGAGAGGTATGGCTTCAGGTTTCATATCAAGCTCTGATCACAGTAATAAAGCTGGACAGGGCTGGTTGTAATGACAGCTGCCTGTGCGATATTGACATACAGCAGAGTTTGACTGTAAGGTTCTTTTAACCTAAAAGTGGAAAAACGCTTCTCGGATTAATATCTTTACATGTCAGTATTTCCTTCACTGCACAGAAATGGGTGAGAGACCAGACAGCCTTGACAACGTTGTGTGCCAGAATCTGTCTTGTGAAGACATCTTTCAAGCACTTGGCATTGTTAGGTTTTTAATGTCTCTAAGAATCAGATAAGAACGGAGAGAAACTCAGGACATTGCAGCAAGAGCCAAGTGCAAAATTGCTGATGCGATTTCAATAGGAGTGGAAAAGAAATGATTTTGCACTTTCTTTGGGAAACCTCATTAGAGCTCATACCAGATTCAGACTGGAAGCATAATTCCAACAGTGTTGCTCAAATATGTTTTATAATTACCCTTTTATCTTGCCTTCCCAGCTCTGCAGCTAGTTCCAGTCCCCATGAATTCATTGGAAGAATGGTTGCTACTAGAGCCACACCAGCTTACATGTCCTGAGGATCTCTTGTTTTTTCCTTGCCAAAAACTCTTCAAGTTCCATTTGATGTGAAATAGGTTATTGTGGTGATATGACAAGATGCTACATATTTAGCATGTAAATAAATACATCATTGCTGTTGTTGGATGACCTTCTGGAATCAGTCTGAGACACCAGAGAGACTGGTTTATCCCTATTTTACCTGGACTAATTTCTCAAACCCTAATTGTTAAATACCCTGTAGTGTATTCTTAGGAGGACACAGGTTCCCATGTAATAGCCCTAAGTGAAAGTGATAATTTTTATTGAGCATTCTGCTGTTAACCTTTCAATGAGGAAAGCCAAAAAATCCCCTCAATCCCTGTTTAAACACTTGTATTTTAACTGCCCTAGGAAAAAAAAAATCTTATCAATGCTATGAAAGTAAAGTAATGCCCAAAATCTAAAATGGTGTCCACTGGGAGAGCAAGTTTCATGGGGTCATCTTAAGTCTGCAACCTCTAATGAGTGTTTCTTTGACATTAACCTAAATAGTAATAATCTACATCTACCAGAGATTACACTAATTATGGAATAGTGCTTCTCCTGAGTTTGAAGTTTACTTTTTTCTCTGCCCTGTTTTGCACATTGTCTCTTTGCACACTGTCCTTTTTACAATAGAACTGTTGTACACATGTTGAAGCATATTCTTTCTCCATATTCTTTTATGATGTCACAATTACATAAAGCGTATTCATTTTAACATAAATTTAAACCAAAACATATAGTTTTAAAATGCTGCAAAGCCCTTTCTTCCAAGCAAGAATGACCAAGCAATGCACCTAAAAGTAGAGGCCTAGAAGTATTTTGCTATCCGATAGACTTGTTGGCTTTGGTTCATTTTTACATTCTTTGCCTGGCACGATTAAAAAGACTGTCCTACTTTTGGCTGGGATTTATCTCACCTGAATTTAGGTGTTCAACCTGGAAACTCAACCAGGAGTTTAGTCTAGAGTGCTTTTATCACTGAGACACTCCCATGTTTCATCCTGTTCATTTTAAACAGCTGGTCTGGGGTGGGATGTCCTACCTTTGGAGGCACTTCCCTCCCTCCCTTCACTACAGCTAGAATTTAAGATGAGCTTTAAATAAGCGTTTAAGCTTTGAATGATGACCTTGAGATGACTTGTAATGAACCTACACTGTTTAGGTTAATGTGATTTTAACTCCAAGGTGTCCAAACCTATTACCACGGTGTATTTAGTCTTAATTATGGCTAGGCCCATTTTAAGTAATGAGCTTTAATAATGGTACTCTCCATAATTAGTATTTTACTTACTGGTGCTACAGGTTTCATAACCTGTGCATGAGAAGTTAGTGTTTTTTCCTCTTGCTCAACAGTCTGTATCAATTGGCCATTTAAAAGTATTTGCTTAACTTGTATTAGTTACGGTATCTCTTGGACAGCATACGCTTGAGATAAATAAAAAGTGGGCAGTTTACACAGATTAAAAACATGTGATTTGAAACAAACAGGCATTTAAGAAAAGGAAACATTTGGAACTTGTTAGCTTTGTGAGCACTTCTTGCAAATAGATGTAATTCTAATGGTCTTAAGGATCCATGCGAGGAAGAGAAGGACTTTATCTTCTTTGACCTCTGAAGCAGAATGATTGGCAAGTATTGGGACTTAATTTGTTGGAAAACAAGTGATCTCATGGTTTAAATGGCTTTGTCAGTGAGTGCAGTAAGAATTATGAAGACGCAAATCACAGGGAATGAAAGAAATTTGGTTCCACGTCGTTTTATTATCATGAATGTTTTCAGTAATGCATTTACTGTAGTATTCTCTATGCTGTTGTACAGTAACATCTGTTAGTCAGAGAAGTTCAATTTTTAATAATTGTCTTGACAAGGCACAAAAAGATCAAGTGGCTTGCTCAGGGTCACACAGAGAGTGAGATTTAGTTTGTGTTTGCAAAGAAGTATTGCCTGGATCCCAGCCTTTTATTTAGCCGGTAGAGCTCTTATTCTCCTTAATATTTAGAACTTGTTTCATATAGCACATGATTAAAGTGCTTATGGCTACAGCTTCAAGACCTACTGTTATTTGAGTTGGAACCTAAAGCACTTCTACTCAGAGTGCCAATTAAAGATATTAGATAGAAAAGTAAACAAAGCATGATTTTGTAATATGTAGTCTAATCATTTGGAAAAGCCAAGCTTGCAGAGGATAGTGCAGCTGCTAACAGCATAATAACTAATGTGCAGTATTTTAATCCAGCTGTTTAAAAATATTTTTTACATTACTTTCAGACAACTGGGAACAGAAAAAGATCTATTCTTGTATTATGTATTTGTTATTTAACACACCAAGCTGGTAACTTTTAAAACACGATACTACTCATCTCTTTAAAATTTGTTATTTACTTAAAGAAGGACCTTCACTTTGGGGTCTTTTTTAACTAAAAAAAGTTCTCTAAAAGGAATGTTATAGGAATAAAAAAATATTTCTTTTGAAAGATTGAATCTGTGACTATTGGAATAATTATAACTTCTTTTGATAAAAATCTAGGTATGTGATGCTGCAGAATCTAAAGTTTGTTGGATAGTCATTCCTATTAGAAGTCATTTGGCAAAATCACAGCAGTGGATTGCTCGGGGGTCTGCCAGGTTGATACAGAAGCCTAATACCCGTGTTCAAGTCATAAAACCATTAGACTGGCCTTAGCAGTTCAGAGCAAGGGCCCCTTTTACCATTATCCTGGCTCCAACAGTGGCCATAAGCAGATGCTAGGAGTGAGCAGGAAGAGGGCAAGAGTGTGTTGGTACTGCCCCGACACCCGCTGTACTCTCCCAGTTCCAACTATCCTGTCAGCTCCGGAGATTTCCTGGATCTGTTGTAGTTTGTCTATTTTGTAATCTTCAGTGGATCTGTCCAGTAAGTGTGTGTTGTACCTTCCCTTGTGATGATGTATGTGCGCCTTGTCTGCAACACCCCTTTTCCCGGAGCTGCATAAGCTCAGAGGCTGCTGCCACCTCCTTTTCTTTGTTTTGAATGTGGCTCTTACGTTCTCCATTTGATGGCTCCTAGATCTTCATAGTGGAAGAGGCCATGCATAGTTAAACCTTTCTTCTTGTTACCCAGAATCATAGACTCGCCTACCTTTTTCAGGATAAATGGGCCTAGCCTACCTTGCAAAGCTCTGCAATGATTCCCAGTTTTCCTCAGGATGTATTTCACAATATGATTCTATGATTATTTACAGACTTATCCAAGAGACCTTTTTTATGTTTTCTGGTCTGCACCGTTTTCAGTGTTTAACAACCCAGCTTTCTACTCTTCAGGTCTGTCTAGAGTAATTTTTATTTGGAAACCCTATAGCATGCTTCAGTTTGCTGCCTATGCAATAATCTTTAGGCCATGATAGAAAGAAGATTCACTTTGAATTATTTTTGATTAATTGTTTTCCACTGTTCTTGTTTCCTTGTTTTTAATGTCCATAATTTAATCTGATTTTTAATCTCCTTAACTAAAAACTAGTATGCTATGACTATAAAATCTCAGGTTTTCAAATATTACAGTGACAGGACTGAAAAAAATGTAGATATTTTTAGTACACTAATATTACAAATGAAAACAAACCCGGTACCTTGCTGTAGTTCTGTGCACTGTTGTCAGTTCCTGTTCCCTACAATGTGGCAGATATGGCTGAAAATATAAAGTATGGTGAAAGTGCCAATTAAAAAAAATAATCTACTACAGTCATAAAGCTTATCCTGCATAAATGACTGACTTCTCTCAGAATCAGAAAATTAAAAATAATATTTAATACACTGTTTTAATTTTAAGGGTGATGTTGGCAGCCTTCCTCAACGTTCTCCAAAAACATTCAGCTTCGTCACATCTCAGGCTGTGCTGAGGTATTTGGCACAAGCGCCAAATTAGGTTGGCAGGAACAAACCCTAACTGTCCTTCAGCATTCATTGCTGCACTTGTGTCTGATCGCCCAGTTTCCTGACACATTTCTCTGGAAGTACACGCAGAGGGCTCTGTCCTTACAGGATGGGTTATGCAAGAGAGGATGAATCATAGGGGCTGCTTAATCCGGCACCGACGCTGAAGAGATGTGTGTGTAAATGGGACTGTGGTGTTGCAGAATATGTTTTTAAAACAAAGGTTGCCTGCCTCACTTTATCCACTTCGACACTTAGATGCTGAAAAAATAGATGTGAAAGAACTGGGGAAACCGTGTAAGTCTCTTGCGTCAGAAAGGATGAGGAAAGAAAGTATGGTATTAAGTAAGCACTGCTGGAGAAAGTGATTGGCTCCAGCACTGAGATGCAGGATGACTCTTGTCCAGGACTCTCCTGAGGTACCCAGCTGGCCAAAAAGAATTTTGTTGTACTTCTGGTAACAAATAGTGCTGCCAGTCTCAGGCATTCCAGAATCATGAATCAGGCCTCAGAAATCACAAGATTAAGAAGAAAAGGAGAATTTTTTAGAAACAGTATGCTTTTGGAGATATCCTGTTTTTTCAATCTTTACTGTACATTATGACATATCTTCAAAGTTTTCTTCCACATCCTTGAGGAATAACAGATACTCTTAAAAACTGAGATTTTCACCAGATAACATGACTTGAAGAACTTGGGCTTTGTGGAAACCACTCGCTATCACAAACTTTGATAATACATTCAAAAGGGTCAGCAACAGAGTAAAAGAATGGGGAAATGAAGTAGAAAGGCTTCAGAAAGATTAAACTGCCTCTCTGAGCAAGTTGACTAGCGCTGTTACTGAAATTAAAGTGAGGCTGGCCAGATAAGAAGAAATTGCAAAGATTATATCGATTAACCTTTTGCAGGGAACACACATCTCATTTTTCCTGGTAAAACAGAACAGGCTCCAAAGAGCAAAATGTGGTGATTTAGAAAATGCTCAAAGGAGAAGCAATGACAGGTTTTATGGCATTCCTGAAAATGCAGAAAATAACAAAAATGTGGGAATGTTGCCTCCATCACTTACATGATCCTTGCATTTTGATAGTATTATATACAGACCTTATAGGACAGAAGCACAAAAATCCCTAGATCCAGCTAAGATATGTAGTTTTCTGTTTCCAGAATTATCAAACTCAGCAACAGTTTTTTACAGGCAGCCCGGAAGAACAATGAAGAGCTGTATAAGAACAAAATTATCTATTCTGATGACAATTACTACCCTGAAGTTCAGAAAATTTGGAGGCACATCGGAGCTAAGCAAAACCAGCTTAGGAAAAGGGATAAGGTCCTTCATTTCATAATCGTCGCAACTTTGATGGGTATTATTATATAAGAACAAAAGGTCCCAGAGAAGCATTGCCAACGCTTGACAGTTCCGGCATTGTGATCCTTCAAAGAGAAGCAGCAGAAGGATTAAACATCCAGTCTGCAGTAATTAAACCAACACCGAACTTCCCAGCAAATTCACCTGGATTTTGCGAAGAGGCAGGAGGCCTGACGTGCATCAGGACTGCAGAAAGGGAAGCAGAGAGAAAGAAATGAAATATGAAGTCCGGATGCTCTACTATGTCCAAGGAGCAAAAAGGACACCCGGGGGAGGAAGTGTAAAACTTTATTTTTCTGGGATGCAGTGTTCCTGCATCCAGACCCTTGGAGGAACTTCCAGCAAACTCAAGGCTGTTTGGGGTTATGTATTATCTGGCAATGGACTCAAGGGGCCAATAAAGCAGCTGGGGATCAGCTTAGAGAAATACTATCATCTCCTGTGGAAGCAGTAAGGAGAAGAAGGGGAGATTCTGAACCTACATTCTTTTCCTAGTGAGCGTAAGAGCACTCCTCTACAGCCGTGCAATTCCCTTGCAGGTTGGCCTGAGAGCTTAGGAGAAAAATCTTTGGTCTGCGGAGCCGTATGGTCAAAATAGGCAAAAAGCAAAATAGGCAATAGGCAATAAACACCATGTTCTACATTATGCTACCACGGCGGGTTTAATAGGCAGATGTCAGGGAGGGATATTATGGATACTAGGAAGGGAAATAAGTGACGGGATGAAGGTATTAAAAAGACACGGAGCAAAACGTGCAAGGAACTACTGATAGAAGAAGGGGCAAGTTGGCAGAGGAAAATAGAGGCTGCTTAAGTCAATCCCAGCTATTTCAGACTTGCCTTCTTCTTCACCCTCTAGTTCTTATTCTGAAAAGTAAAGGAGCAAAAACTAGCAAAAATGTAAAATAGATTGCAGCATTCTGAGCTGTTTCTTTTTCCTTCATATTCTTTTAATACAAAGCAAAAGTTGGTTGGAGAATTTTCTGGGAAGGCAATTCTTTGCCTGCTGCAGCTGTTAAAAGTAGTTGTTTTAGCTCTCTGCCTACTGATCTCTGAAGCCAGATAGCTTCTCCACACAAATAAATTTGAGTTCACGGACAACTGGTTTAAGTTATTTGTTGATCCTAGCCAAGAGTTTTCACCAGGCTAGGATGGCTCTATACCCAGAAAAAATGTAATGATAGCTGTGTTCTTGTATTGCTGTATCAGGAAGCTAAACCTGGAACTAAGGAGTTGCCTCTTTTTCTCTCCGGTGTCCTCTTTCTTAATGCCTTTGTCTCCAGAGGTAGGTCCATACCCACACCTTAATGAACACCACTGCCTTTATGTCTTTCTTGTGGGACAACAGTGTTTTATCTTCTTTACATTAGTTTGTTTTTAGGAATGTTAATAAAATGTTAATTAAAAACGTGTAGATTTGCGTAAGATTTTGTGACTCGATAATGAAGCGCAAATATTGAGCATTTAAAAAATGACCTTTAATGTTTGTAGGGTTATGGGGAAAGAAGCTTTCGACAGTATTCACATAGAAACAATTTAAAGGGCTGAACACCACAGAGGAGCTACCGTATTAGTTGCTGATTAACCTCTCTGAGGATAGACTCCTAAAACTCTGATGCCAGGAATGGGAGAAACGCGTGAAATTTAGACAGCAGGTTGTGGGCTAAAACTTCTGAAACTCCTCAGCCACGCTGTAATTAGTTACAGTGGTATGAACACCAAATTAGCTATGCACTAAACTCAAGACACAGCCAAGCAGCCATAGGGACTTTAGGGCTGAATAGATTCTGCTTTGTTCAAATATAGCTAATACAAGCAACACATCTGCTGATGGTTAAAGAGCCCTGAGTGTGGCTGGGAGACAATGTATTGTAAATTGTATGAGCAAATTATTGTTGGCTCTGTCTGTTACTATGACAGTAATGGTGTGTAAAATATGAAGCTGTAGCCAAGGTCAGGATGGACAGTATCTCAGTGAGTAAGATACTAAGGTATAGCTTTCAGTGTCATTCTGGCCAAATATAAATTTATGCTTACTATGTAGTTTAATGTGGCGCAGCTTAGGTCTCTGAAGACAGAACAGAAAACCATGCCGGCTTTAATTCTCAGTTGATTTATTTAAAGATAAGAATAGATACAAGTAACCCTGTAGAGATAGCTATTTCATATGGAGTGTTTACCCCTGTTCTGTACAGCCTTGTCATAACAGTGCAAAATGTACAGAGGCATTCTGCTTATGTGAATTTAACAGATGACATAACTTATTGGTGCTAAGATTTGCTTGTATCTGAACTGTCAGAAATATGAGATCATCCTTCTTCCTTACTTAAGCTGACCTTTTCCTCTAGAAAATATTTTAACCATAATTTCCATTACAGTCCTGCTTTAGGCATTACGTACGTGCAAAAAAAAAAGAACGTTTTAAGAAAAGAACACTTTCATCCCCCTCTCCAAACTTGAAAACACTGCATATCCTGATATTCCACATCAGGTGGAAAAGAAAATAAAGAAGAGAGAACGAGGTAAGCTGGCAACCAGTTGTGAACAGTGTAATAAGTAACGGTCTTAGCACCCTAACTGAGAATCATCAAGCATAATTGACCTAACTTGCTCCATATATTATTTACCTTACTTTGGAAGACATGCTCAGTTGCTTTTCATTTCACTACCACAGCCTAAAAGTCATTTTGGTTTATTTTCAGCTGTGCTATGTTTAGTAACACATCCAAGGAAAGCAGAGCAGAAGGGTGAAAGCTTGAACAACTTGATCACAAATCTTGTATTTGAATTCTGGAATGAGGATTTAAAACAATCCAGAGCTAACCTGTTCCTGGGCTAACCTGAATAACTTCGGAGCAACTTTGTCAGCACTGAGCACACAAAGACTAAGGCCCTGCAAACCACAGGCTGTGCAGGATGATGGTGGGGATCCCTACCAGGTTCTTGCAGGTAATTTTGCAGTAATTCATTTTCCAGGTTGAGTAGCATAGTGACTTCGTTGAAAAGCTGCATTCTTAGTTCAGCAATGCATATTTTTTAGAAACACAGCAGTGAATGCCAACTGAGATTGTTCTCCGCCTTAATTTCTTGAATTAGACATACTATCTGACGCCAGATACCAGAGGACAAGGAGTGTTGCAATGCTGGAGAGCTGACTGGCCTAACAAAATGTCATGTTACTGTTTTCTTTACACGTGGGTGAGGCTGAGCTCTTTCCTCACATCATCGTCTGGCCCGCTGACTTTTCTCAGTCTGGAGTTCTCCTTAGTTACTGCCCTTCCAGCAGTCTTACTCCTTCGTGCGTGGCCTTGAAGTGTTTGAGTCCCTAGGTGTCTGCTGCCCGGCTCAAACTGCATAAAAGAGGGCTAGTAATCCTACAGGACTCCATGGTATACGTTGTCCCCATCCTCTTTTTTAGCCTCAGAGCTCCTTCTTGGATAGAGTCAAGCTACTCCATTCCCAATTAAATGCCAAAGGCCTGCACAAGTCCAGCCCTGCCTCTCATACATTAGATTGCTTGTCCAGGCTCCCCCGTCCTTAATGGTCTCAAAGGGATCTTGTAATTTCTTTCTTTATTTGTGGCTTCAAGCTTGTGTGTTATGATCCATCTGTCATTTATGCTGATTTTTCCCCCTTCTTCCTACGTGCTGCTGCTTTCCTCTGGTTCGTCCCTCTTTTGTCCCTTGCCCCCATACTTCTACTGATCTCCTCCTGCGGATGAATGCATTTTTTCTCAGGTGCCAAGTCAGGATACTGTAAAAGGCTTTTAGTTCCTTCCTATTCCTCTGACGCATTGGCACCTTTAGTCCCTCTGGGCTACAGCAGTAAGCAACAGGGAATGCCACAGAAAACACATGTTGGTGAGCAACTGCAATACATCTAAAAGCAGCCGATAAGATCAGCACATCATCACATCTCTTACAGTGCAGTGGTCAAAGTTCACAAGTGAAACCCTTAGATTCTCCACCCTTCCTACCTTTTTTTTGTCAGGATACATCACCTCCATCACTTGGAGATCCTCACACTTGGTGGTGCTCCTCTGATGAACACCTTGGAGTCAGCCAAACCAAGAAGTGTGTCCAAGCCACATCCAGCACAAACCAATATTAGTGAGGACAGGACAAAAAAAAACAGCAATCAGCACCACTTTATAAATATGGTGTTATTCACTGCTAAGGAATGGGAAACCTAGGGCGGTTCTTCCCTCAGAAGAGTACTGAAGGAAAAGAGTATTCACCAGCTTACGGTAAATAAGGGGCAGTTTCCAATCTTTCTTTGGAAGCTGGGCTGCTGTGTAGAAATGAGTACAAGTTTCATGGACCTTGACGAATGACTTTGTATCCAAGTAAGTGAGCATTAACTTGGGGGAGACCAGAGCTGGGCTGTAATCTATTCTTTTAGGGCTGTTTATACTGTTTCACTCAAAATCCAAAATTATTTGGATTATCAATAATTTGGATTAATAAGACACTTCTCCATATTTTTTTCTGTTGGCTTCCCAGTATGATCCCTCTTACCAATCTAATCTTCACCCACCTGATAGTCCTGTGCACAGTGTAGAGAGCACCAGTGACTGTTCAGTGCTGTGGATTTGAGACTAACGGCCATGGCAGTGTTTAAGATAGCCACTGCAGTGCTTGTCATCACTCGCCCGAGTCCCTTTGTGCGTCAAGCCCTGGCTATCTTATTAAAATCATGAGGGAGGCAATCAAGTCTCCAGTCCTCAGAAAGAAGTGTGTTCCCAACAGTGGTCCCAGCTTCTCTCCCCCAATGGAAGGTGTCCTTCTCTTCACCTTTGTAGCTTTGCCCAGTCAGCAGCTTCTGCTCTTTGCCATTGTTTGACTCAAATGTTCTCAGTTGCCAATCGATTCTTCCATCCCAGTGACTGAATCGCAAGGCAGACTAGGGCTGTGTGTGCCATACTGAATGGTATCTCAAGAGGTAGTAAATAAAGGCTTGTTTATTCAAAGAAAATGAAATACAAGATAATGAATAAAATTTATTGAGTTTTGCTTAAGAAAATAAGTCTGGTGAGATTTCTTTGAAGAGTAGATTTTTTTTTGTCTGTGTTTATTATTTTAAAAAGTGCATAGATGCCAGAGTTCCAGGGTTTTTTTTAGGATAAGTTCATGAATTCTTCAGATGCGACTTTGAAGCTTTTTCCAACCTTCTGAAAGTATAAGTAATAAAATTGGGTGGGTTCATTGCCTCAGATGGAATCTCCTAGACGTAAAATCCATCTACTAAGGTGTTTCATATTTTCTAAAAGCCAAAATCGTGCAAACTGCAGCCCGAACTACGAGGTGCTTGTTAAGCGTAGGCAGAAAACAGTGTCAAATGTTCTTTAGGCTGCCTTTCATAATCACTTGTTGGCTCCACTCCTGCAGGACCTCCTACAAGGAGGTCTTGGCCATGTTCTAAAATAATACATTTATCCATAGGCAGCAAAGGCTACAGCTGCAGCCTGCTGTTTGTGTGAGATTTAAACACCAATGGAAAGGTCTTTTAACTTCTCTGAATTCCTCATTAAAACGCTGGTGTGATTTTCTGCAGCCACCTCAGCTGAGAGTAGCAGTCCAACAAAGCAGCACTGGAAGAGATTGGCATTGTATGTTTCTCTTTGAAATGTGGCAAACTGAGAAATAAACTTGGATCCCCCATCAAGAAAACCTGGAGAAGGAAAAGTGTTTTCACCACTAGCCGCTGTGGGTAGGGATTCTGGGGAGGCAGCTCTCCAGCAAGGAGCTGGTGGTGAGAAGTTCAAGGAAAGACTGCAGTCTTGAAACACTGCACATCTTTGTGGATACTCTTGTCTTCTTTCTTTAAAAAAAACAGGGGTTTTGTGTTGCAGTCTTTTCTCTAGCTGGGCATTCCCCTTTTTAACACACAAGCTAGTCTGCCTTTTTCATCTATTCAGATCTCTGGGAGCGCAGAGAAGACCGGATAGGAATGTCAGAGCTGGATATCTGTGTGTATGATTATAAACAGGTTTATTTGTCCAAGGAATAATGAAAACCAATGGCCTGAAACTGAAGCCAGACAAAGTCATATTGGAAATAAGACACGAGGTTTTAACAGGGAAAAGATTAGTCTTTGGAAAATACTGCTGTAGGGAATGTTAGCGTCTCCATCTCTGGACATCTTCAAATCAGACCAGACTCGCGGCGTTAGATCTGTGTGCTGGACTCACCAAAGCCAGGCGCAAATGCCTTAGCCAAGCACAACCTGCTGGGCCCAGCACAGGAGTAACTGGGTGTGATTTAAAGACCCAGGAAGTCAGACTATGTGATGCAGTTCTCGCACAACCTCCTCGCTTTGAGAATATGAGAAGCTTTGTAAGGAAAATCAGAGCACTGAAATTCAGCCCAGCTTGAGATTGACAGGCTCGACTCTGTTATGTCTGTTTGCTTTTACTAGATGTGTAATGATGTAGTTAAAAGGTATAGTAAATAGTTTTATTTCAAGTCTCCTAAAGTGTGGGAGCTGTTGGAAGCAGTTTCTCAAGGCCAGTGTGTACCTGATTTATAGACAATTCCTAAGGCAAATATAGTCAATTTTGTCATATTTTTATCTTTGTGCTAGAGTGTAACAGATTTCCTACCTGTTCCTTGCGAAGTGATAGTTCATCAACTAAATGAAGAAGGCCTGGATCTGTTCTTGGTTGCGCAATGTAGTACTGCGTGACACGTCCAGGTGTACTGAAATGGATGGGAATGTGTGCTGAGTGTTAGTTAGGATGAAAGTTTTGGAGTCAGACTGGCGGTTAATATTTGTTATTCACACATGACCAGAATAATTTTATATTTAGAAGATACTGTCTGTTTTCAAAAGCTTAAAATAAAAACATATCTGTGCTTGACATTCTTACAATGATTATTCTGAGATGAGTCTGTGGTGGCCCTGGAGGGGCCAGAATTGCGTGCAGCATGAGTGACAGCTGTAAAAATCCACCCTGTTACCAGAGAAGATAATTAGGGAGACAGGAAAAAGAGAAAGTTGAAAGCAACTGGAATTAGAGAGCATTTTTTTCCCTAACATCCCTTGAAGAGAAATAGGTGCCTGTATCCCTGTCTTGTAGGTGAGTTTAAAAGTGTGCTTGGTTTTATTTAGTGTTCAGGATATCTGGGATTCTGCTGATGCTTTTAAAATGGCAGCCCCAGTCAGCATTGCATGAATTTGGGATGGCTTTGTGTCTGAAAACCTTTATTAGATGGTTTGTTGCACTTCAAAACCCCTCAATCGCTTTAGGCACTTGCACAAATCTGCTTAGCTATATAAAGGTTTTTTTAAAGAATTAAGACATTTGGTGTTCTGACTTTGGAAAGGCCATGAGAATTAAGTGGGTTAATAAAGATTTTGGAGTTGGAATGACAATTTTATTGTAGAATTAGGAAAAGGAAGCAAATTGTGGCTAAGAGTAATTCTGCTACTGTGGACAGGCAGCTACTGGGCCTGAAAACTTCCTACTGCTTTGTGAAATGGTGTTTTTTTGTGGAGGAGAGAGTTAAAACCCAACAGTGCTTATGAAAGCAAGCATCATATGTGGCAAATTATCACTGTGCAGTAAATAACTGAAAGAGAACAGATCTGCAAGGCCTCACCCAGAATTTTATTGGCCTTGATATAGTGCTGTCTCAGAAGAAGTTGAGTCTGGTTGGGAAACTGTGGTGGGACACCAATGTGTGGATTCAGTAGATGCCCCAGTCAGACGGGAAGG
This sequence comes from Anarhynchus alexandrinus, assembly GCA_008711295.1. Lineage (NCBI taxonomy): Eukaryota > Metazoa > Chordata > Aves > Charadriiformes > Charadriidae > Anarhynchus > Anarhynchus alexandrinus. The sequence goes on from VUYV01000073.1 coordinate 2,908,795, forward strand.
AGGATCCATCCATGTAGCTGAGGACATTGTCAAATGAGGCTTTGGAAAACAAAGGCTGTCATCAAACTGTAGCACTAAAAGGCACTGTAGTAGGAGTTTAAGAGTAGGCGTAGAGCTGAAGGAGTAGGAGTTAAAGTGTTGTGTGCAACTGAATTTCTGCTCACATAATTATGTTCTACCTTCTCGTTCAGATTCAGTAGTGAGAAGCATTCATCACATCCTAGCCTAAAATACTGCAGAGAGCTTCTGTGCTTTGCTAAGCATTTATGACAGGTTGTCCTAGAGGCTGAGCAGTGGTGGATGAAGGGGTGCCTGTGTACCTTGGCCACGAATCAGCTGAAGTTTGTAAAAGGCTTTGGAATCCTTTGGGGCACAAGGCCATGTAATGTAAGGCCATTATCATGTTTGCTAAGAAAGCTGTTTGCTGCCAAAAATGACAAAATCGCCGTTAAACTTTGAAAGACTATAGCTAGAACCTGCATTAAAATAGTGCAAGAACAAAGTAAAATGGGACTTACCAGTAATTTCAGTGTTGCCTTGGCTTTGCCTCTTCCCGATGTAGGCACTGTTGATCCTATTCCTTTTCACCTTCTTCCTCTGGGTTCTCTAAAGTCCACGGCTATAATCATGGGGTGGACTTGGCAGCGGTGTGTAGGACCTGGAATGTGTTTTTCCAGCAACCATGTCTGGATTTGTGGCTGAATTCTTTGGCTGACGCCACAGCTGGCTCTGCTGGCAGACACATCTTCTTGGGGGCTGTGTTGGGTTCACAGGGCTGTCAGCTCGCTTTCTGTTCTGCCCTGGATGCCATTTTCCTTGAGTCACTTTTCTTTTTTTTTTGGAAGACCACGTTTGTGGACAAACTTGTTATTATGAAAACACATGATACGGCAAAAGTCTTTCCGTATTTCCTGGTTCTTGCAAATGTTTCCCTGCGAATCAAGAGTAAATGTGCCCATTCACTCAGAAAAGTAACTGCTGCTGTAGATTTCCAAATAAAGTTGCTTGGCTGGGGACCTTCTGTGGCAATTTCTGTCGCTGGTATTGTGGCAGATCCCGATTTCCGTGACAAAAAAATGCCCTGTAGTGCCCTTTGCTGAAATAAGACCTCAATCTGCAAAGGTATTTAGGTGACTAACCATTAGGTAGGTGCCTCATTTCCACTGACTCATATTAAGTGCACTAACTGCTTTTAAGGATGTGGGTTTAAACCTTGCAGGCAACCGGAGCCAGCAGGTCACGTGGGTGATGCCAGCTCGGCAGGACAGATTCTTGCTCACAGTCCTGGATTTCCACCTAATTGCTCCTTTGCTGCCTAATGGCTCTGCTGGAGCGTTGGTAGATGGCTGTGAGTAGCTTCACCAGGGGATGGGGTATGTCCATTCATAGCAAACTGAAAGACCCTCACTGGATCCCGGTGAAAGCTCTCCAAATTTTTTTGCTTTTTTCTGAGATTTTAAAACCTATTTTCAGTGATCAATTTTCTTTTTTTTTTTTTTTTTTTTTTTTNGATTTTTTCTCCCTTAGATCTTCCTTTCTCTTTCTTTCTCCTTTTCTTCCTTCCCACTTTTCCTTCTTTCACTTTTTAGAGTTCTTCCTTCAGGGATAGCATGGAAAAGAAAGAAATTAGGAAAGTAAGGGAAAAAAAGCTAAAAAATAGGAAAACTTTAAAAAGACAAAATCTTTCACGTTGGAAAAAGCAGCCTCTATTTTTTAGAAATGTTTTGAATGGAGAATGTTGGTAACTGTAATCTTGATCACTGGATTAAGGCAGTATGGTTAACTTATCTTAAAACTTTTTTTTTTAGGAAAAAAGGGTTTCCCTTTCTATGTTGGATACTCTGATAAAACATTTTGCATTTTGATGCCTGTACTCCTTAGATGAAACTGTGAACATCTACTCTAGGCCATGTTGGCATGTCAGCAAAGTTCAGTTGGCTTGTACCCTCTTTGGACTGTGGGCCCTGGCTTCCAGCAGCAGAGGCACTCGTTTACTCCTGAGCTTTGCTCTCAAATGAGCCAAGTCCTGATATAAACTCCTTTCCTACATTGCAGAGTAGCTAATTGACTAGCATTAAAGTCAACACCCCTATGTCCATTATATGGCTCAGCTTGAGTCTAATTATTTCCAAAACAGATAGATGCATGGAATATGTTTTTTGAGGGGAACTTTCCCTGGAGTCCACCTTGAGTACATTTTTATCTTTTGCACCTTCTAATCCATCTCTAAAACACAGAAGCAAGACTAAGAAGGAATTAGTAAATAACGATATGGCTTTGTGCAAGAGGAGTGGGAATATCAAGTTCCTCTTTTGCAAATAAATGGGAATTCCAGCTTTTGACAAGGAACAAACTTTTCTTGTTATAACAGGAAGGCTGAGCAGCAAAGGAGAAGTGCAAAATAACATTTTTTGAAGTTGCAGAGGAAAATGGGAATCCCTGAATTCTGGATTACAGCCGCAGTGATTTATACTTTCATTAGGGAGAGACATGAGAATGACACAGCAGAAGATGGTGCTTTTCTGTTAGTAATTCCAACTTTGCTTTCTGAACAGTTGTTTAGGAACAATTTTTTTTGGTGGTTGTTTTTTGGTTGTTGGGTTTTTTTGAATGTACAGCGCTATGGGGTTTTATTAATTTTAAAAATATCTGACAGAAAATGCCTTCAGGAAGTATTTATGAGTGAAGTTTGCATAAGGGTAGTATATTGCTTGTTTTAACATTTTAGACAAGTAAGGTTAAGTGATGTAAGCGGCCAATTCAGTTGAATGAGTCATAACTTGTCTTTTGCATTTTGATTTGTAAATATCATAAAAGAAGGAATTATCAAACAATAATAGCTGGCAAGCTGTCTTGCCAGCCAGCCCCAGATAGATACCTAATGGGTTTTTTTTTTCAGTGATTTGTCCAGTTTGCTCTCGAACTTACTAGGAACAATAAGACTCCTGCTGCTTTTCTTCAGATACTTATCTGTAGTTAACAAAGCTCATTGTTAAGAATTTCCCCTAGTATATTAATTTTCTGTATTTTTAGTTACACCTTTCTGTTCCAGCCTGGTTATTTATTCCCTTCCTTGGTGTTTACACTCTTTGGATCCTTGAAGTGGTTAACATTTAGCTGTTGGACATTGTGCAGACAATCAAACATCATTCCTTTAATCTCTCCTCATAAATCAGCTCCTCCAGCTGTTCAGTCATTTTTATGGCTTTTTTTTCACATACCCATCGTTCTGTTGCTCTCTTTCTGGTATTGAAGTACCCAGAATTGTGCAGAGATTCCTACACACAATCCCCCCAGAGGGAGGCTGAGTCATTCACTCTCTGGTACCGTATTTGTGAGCGCATATACAGCTAGCTATGAATCCCGATTTGGGTTGCTGTCTCACATCTGATAATTTGGTGCTTTGTAACACTTCTTTCATTCTGGTTGAACTAGAACAACATTTTGGACTGTTTGAAAGCTTGAATTAATAAATTTATGGTATTTAGAGATTTTAGGAGAGATGCTGTAAATTAGTGATCACAGATTTGCATAACAACCAACAGCAAATAAGGACTAAACGTAATATTGCAATGTCGGGAGGAAATGTAAAAGGAACAATTGTTTTGACATGGCATGTAGGAAGGAGATGTAGTATTTGCACGCACCGAAGGATAATTGGTAGTATTACTGAATGAGAAAAATAAGCTAGGAAGGATCTAAGACATCACCTAGTCCATTATCCTACCCAGAGGTAGGATGCAGTATATCTTTCTTGGTCCTGATGAGTTTATCTTTCCTGTTGTTAAAGACATCCACTAAAGAGGTTGTAATTTCTAAAGGAAGTCTACTGCAGTATTTGCAAAGCAGTCTTGCTAGAAGGCTTTTCCTGTTTTCCAACCTGCATAATTTTATTTTCAGGCTTCTCAGAGGGGACTGAAAGTTGCCTTTTTTTGCTACCTTAAATGACAACATTGATGAAATATGGGACTGGGACATGGGTGCACCTGTTCCATGCAACAAAAAAAGACATAAATGATGAAAGAAATATGGTTACTGTGTGGCCTGTCATTATTAATCTAGCCCTCTAGTCACAAAAAGTTTGAGGAGCCATAATCAGTGCTCCTGACAATGACTGCCTGGGAGGGAGATGCTGACAAGAAGAGCACTATTACTTCAACAAGAAAGGCTTTATCCATGCCAGAGTCCCAGCTGCTGGTAAAGATGATTGCGGTAGTGCTGTGCTGATTTCCACCAGCTGAAGGTCTGTGATCTATGTACACCGGGTTTGTTTGAAAAATACAGAACTGTGGTACAAATTTAGCCCCATCTCCTTGCATGTGTACCCAAAGTTTCCTCTGAACTAACTAAACTTCGCTTGTAAAACACTATCAATTCAAAACTGTCCCAGCAGATAAAAACAGTAGGGCAAGATGCAAAGCCTGCAAAACTGCCCTGGAAGTACTGTAAAAAGTTATTTCTTTTTACGTTGTGTTTAGAATACTTAATTATTTGGGGTGGGGGTGTCTGTAAGTATGCTACAAATGATTCGTCGTTTTATTGATACTTCAATCCCATATTCTAGCTAATGTCAGGAAATGCAGGGAGAGATCACGAAGAAAATGCTACCCAAGTCTAGAAAGTGTTTAGTGGTCTGGGAAATGGTCCAGATTGGATATTCAAAGAAAAATATAGCACATCTTTTTAAAGTCTGAGAAGTATTCCAGTTCCCATGTAACTATTAGCATTTACTGAAAATGTAGTACCGACGTACTCAATTTCTCAATTTTGAGGTGTGGCTATTATAGAAATCAGGTGTTCAGATAAGTACATGCCATACTTTCTGCCATTTGCTGCTCATAAATGAACTAATTGTAATATCCTCTGTGTGGAAGAGCCTGGAAAATTTACGCCCAGATTACATAACCAGAAAACATATACGAAATGCTTCATACCACAGACAAGGATGCCACAGGTAAGAGAAGTTCTTTGGAATATGTACCTATGAAGCAGGAATAAGGCCACCAAACCTGCCTACCCTTTCTGAAGATGGGTATGATGTTTACCTTGTTTCAGTCATCAGGAACCTCCCCTAACTGCAGTGACCTTTCAAGGATGATGGCTCTTTTGCAGTGATGTCCGCGAGCTCCCTCTGCACCCTCAGATGTATCTGATCTGCTCCCATGGGTTGTGTGTGCTCAGTTTGCTTAAAGTGGTCCCTGACCTTCCCTTCCTCTCCTGCAGGTACGGTGTCATTCCCAAGGACTCTGCCAGTAGCCTTCAGGGGCTAGAATGCTTGAGGACACACCTGCCCAGTGAAAACTGAGGGGAAAACAAAAGAGATGGAGTACCTCAGCCTTTTCCATGCCCGTTGACTCAGTCCCTTGCTCCACTGAGCAGAGAGCCCACACTCATGTTAATCATCTCCCCAGCGGACATATATGTCTCTTCAGTAAATATAAAGACAGAGCAGGCTGATTAGCTTAGTCTTCACTAATTTTCAAAAGCCTAGAAAGCAATGACTTGAATCATACTTCAGATTCAGATAAACCTTTGTTTTGTGATTGACTGTTGCCATTACCCACCTGCAGTGGGCTGGGTGCAACCTGGGCCGGTGAGGTGTTAGCGCTGGTTGATAGCTGACTTCAGCAGCCCAGCAGGGTAGTGCCACCACATTGCACAAGGAGCAAGAGCTTTGATCAAGCATCAGAATCAGAGGTTTCATTCGTCATTGTGTTCTTACTTGTATACGGGTTTTAACTACTTGAAGAGTGATTCGTGGCAGAGAAACGCAGCTCCATGCTTAGTGCGGTCACAAGCAGTTCCTTAGCCTGTGATGATGTGGATCTCCAGAAGCCTTCCAGCTCTTTGGAGGTTCCTGCTGCTGTGCAGAGGGACGTGCACTTGGCTTACACGCCATGTACAGCAGCTTTGTAGGATCTAACTTTTGACATGAAGTGGTATTAAGTCAAATAAAGATGTCAAATATTACTTTTGCCTTATGGGCTAATGCTAAATGAAGATGGTACAGAAGACACCTGTAAAGTATTTAAAAGTACTTAAAGGAAGAGTCATCTACATGGAGAAGTTGTTCTTCTGCTGTTGTTCTGCAACGCTTTTCTTTTAGGGGCAGTTTTATTCACAGCAGACACACTGTCAAGGCAGATGTTGCCTTTATGGGTTCTTCAGGTGCCCAGTGCCTCTTGAATGTTGGGCTGTGCTGTTGGATGGCTGATTTAGCTCAGGTTTTATACACCAAGGTTACAGTAAAAATCAAAACAGGTGACTTAACCTGAACAAAGCAAAACAAGGCAGGAAAGAAGCATTTTCTACCCTAAAATTCCTGAAGAGAATGCTTTATATAATATCTGTGGGGTGTAGCGGCGGGTGTCATGATAATAGTGAGTGGAATGAGAAGTGGTATGTATGGGAATGTAAAACTAAATCAGTGAAAAAGAAGAACTAGTTTATCTCATTGACCTCTCTGCCAGTGCAGTTCTTCCTATAATATCCGTTGTAATAACTATTCCAGGAGATTTTTGCCTGCCAGGAGAACAGTGTTTCCACGGAGCATGCAGCACGCTGAGGGGCTGCGCAGCTCCCAGCGAGGGTGAGGGACGGATTCCAGGTGACATTAATGCCTTTTCAATCCAGGTCTAAAGCCTGCAGTTAGCCCAAGACTACAGTTAAATAAGACCTTCCTGTGCTTAAAGGCCCAGATCCGCTATAGCAGGCAGTGCCAGATTAGCAAGGCAAAAATGACTTTATAGATCTTTAGGCTGCTGTAAAACTATTCTAAATTAATCTTGGCTACCTGTGAGCTCAAAGAGTACATCTGGTAGCAAGGGAGGAACGCAGTATCGATACTACACCCTCTAGCTGGAGAAAGGAAGGTGGCATACAGCCACTATTGCTGCTTTGAATTACCTGGTATTTCCCCTCCATGGAGAACCATGAGGAGAGCAAGACTGCTGGGTCTCTGGCTCTTTTGCACCACCGAAGTGGCAAAAAGCAACTGGAGCAGACCTGAAAACGAAGCTGCACAGCTCATTTCATTTAGCAAGCTAATTTTTTTTTCCTGTTTCTGAGCTGTACGGCAAATGGCAAAACTTTCGATTGGCTTTAATTATGCAATATGTTAAAATATAACTAAGCACTCATCATGCATTAATTGCCAACAGATTTCTGAAGACACTTATTGACATTGAATAATTACATAGGAGATGTGTGCCTCTTATAAAATGGATAATCCTCAATAAATCTATTTCTTGCAATCATTCTGTAATTATTTTACACTAACTATATTTAGATTTGGTAGCATAAATCATAAAATACCAAATTATTATTTAAAACAATATTTTAAAAGTCTGAGATATGTAAGTTAATCCTACAGAAATATGTCTTCAATAATCAACTGGTGTTTTTTTTTAAATGCAATTAGAATCTTATTAAATCTAAATTAAAAGCTTACAGGAAAAACAATTTAAAAATAGATATTGAAACCTAAGAATTCACACTCTTCAGTGTTTGCTCCTATTACAATGCGCACTTAAGAATTTGATAATTTTTTCCAGGTGGACAAAAACAAAAAGGGTTTAAAGTTGTAGCTAGTTTCAGATTTTAAAGTAAACAGGCTATTTAAATGGAAGGACATGGTTTGCCCTGTTGTCCCCATATGGGAACATTTAATTTTAAACACATCATAAAAATAAGGCAGATTAACATTTTTAAGCAACTTCACGCCGTTTGAAGGGATTTTTTATTTTCATTTCAGACACTGAACTTGGTTTTTCCAACATGTAAATTCTGGGTCCATGATAGGCCCAAGGAAGCAAAAGCAAGGATGCTGTGGGCAGGCATTCGTTTTTGCAAGACAAATTACAGTGAAAAAATCTGTAGAGACCACAGCGTACGAGGGCATAAAGTATAGCGAGTGCACTCAGTCACTGGAGTGACGCTGAGCTTGCTGCGACTGGTTAAGCCTGAAGCCGTGGTTTGCTCCCCTTGCTTTAATGGAAGGGCAAAAATCCCAGCTCTTAGTTATTGCTAAGCCATTTTTTGGTCAGTACTTCCAAATTGGGCTATTATGAGGTTCTCTTACCATGCCACATAATATGTTTATACATTGAAATCTGTGCTTGGCATTTCTTCTGTCCTATCCACAGGGCAAAAGCAGAATTAGACATAGAAGCCGAGAGACTCCCGCAGAGAAAGCAGCAAGAGAGGGCAGCTTATGAATTATTTCTGAGATTGCACAGAGATGTGTATTGTATGGTCTGTAGTCACAGGCTGTGCCTTTTGAGCTAGATATTCATTAGTTCACACTGTCCCATACTGATATCTATCAGGATAACATAATAGCTATATGACAGTCATGATTTTACTGACTTTCGGTCACAGCCGAATATTTTTCGGGCTTCCTGGGAAATTTTGCCATCTTTGCTATATATTCCATGAGCACAGAAGTCTCTCAAATATCCATTGTTCTCAAAGGATTGCCTTTGGGAACTCAAGGGGTGCTTGCTTGCTTTTTTGTGGAAGGGAGATAATGAGCTTAATGGAAGAGAATCAAGCTCATTGGAGCAGGGTATCCTTAGAGTGTTTCCGACAATTTGGGGCATGTTTTCTGAAACATAAATTTTCTTCTCATTTGCAGGATTGGGTCATTTGCCTACTTACTCCTGTTGAAAGCAGTGAAGCGACGGGAACATGGTTTTCTTTCTCTAGAAGGGTGTCATAACAAACCAGCTTGAGCTATGACTCCTCTATCTCTGTCCGAGGAGGTGGGGGTGGTCCTGCAGCAATTAAGGGGAGGCATTATAGACAGAGGATGTATCATTTAACCTTTCATATCCATGGTGTAACAGCATATCCTCCACACCTCTCTATGTTAGCCTGCGGGTAAATGCCTGTAAATGTATGTGGTTTATACGTCAGTCATCTCAGAGAGTTATTTTTTGGTTTAGTTGCAGGAGAGGCGCTGAGCTCTTATATGGGAAGCAGCAAGTAGAAATGCCTCGAAAGAGCAGAGTCTCCGTAACGTGGGAATTCGTGGTGATGCTAGGAAAGGGTGTAGGCTGGCTAAGAGGGGCTGTCTGGCAGATGTATAGGCTGTGTTCTGTGAAAGAGACCTCTTGGTAGTTTGAAATACTGCCATACCCACAAGGGCTTGTATGCAGAACTTCACTGGGAAGACACCCTGAAGGTCTGAACCAAAGGGCTCCTCCTTTGCTGGGGGAACACTTGCTTTCCTTTCTGGTCCCATTGAAGTGTACTGTTGAAACTGCTGATGTGAGTTAAGTATCAATTAGCATAGAAAAGACTTGTGTAACATAGTCCCTACTGCTTTTCATTGCCCGCTTGAGCTGCTGCAATGGATAGGCTTGATATTTAAATCCTTCTTTTGTCTAAATAGGGGAATACTCCTTTCTGCTCTAAAGACTGTCTTTCTAAGAAAGGACTTGTAAAAAGTGGCTTTCAGTCTTCTTGCTGGCCTCAAAAGGCTACAGTTACTAAATACAGATGTCCCAAGTAAAACATCTGCCTGCCTAGAAGCAGCTGATTAGGTTTAAGGACCCATTTGATCCTCCCTTGTATCTTTCTGAGCCTTTAATATATGCTCCAGATAAGGACTTAAAAATCTTGTCGTTGGGCTCCTGTGGAGGTCAGGAAAGAGTACTGCCTGGCTATAACGTTCATGAGATGAGATGGATGCTCTGTTCTTATTCCCCAGTCTGTGGAAGCTCCAAGCCCAAAATATTGGATCAAGTCGTCCTTATGGCAGTGCAGTTGGGTAAGCTTCAATTGAAGAGTCTGTTCAAGGGCCTCCAAAGATAATTTACTCTCCCTCTTTTCCAGATGTCCACAGTCTCCACTGACTACAAAGGAGTCTAAACAAGCCGCTTCGTCAGAGATATCTGCTCTGTTTAAGGTTGGGTAAGCAACATCCCGCTGTAAGATCCTGTTGCTCCTCAAAATCTCAACCTGAGTATGCCTCATGGTGTTCCCTTTTGCTCTATTCATTCCCTTTGCCCCTCTGCCTGCTCTCCTGAGTGGTGCTACAAGTCTTAACCTCTATGATAGTTCCTTCCTAGCTGGAAATAGCTATTTCCTGAAGGCCTCCTCTTGCTTTCTCTCTAATGGATTAGCTGCAAAATATGTGTGTATAAGGGACTAGAGCCCAAACAGTAGAGCCAGGAAAATGGTGGACTTGGTAGCAAGGTCCCTGCTGATTCTCATGCTGGAATGTTTTATACCAGGAATCCTAACAGAAATCTCAAATATTTGTTCCTAATAAGACTATATACACTACCTTACAGTTTTCTGTAGTATCCATCTATATAGTCTGTAATCCAAAACAATGACCAGAACTGAAAAAAGTGGTGAAAGAAAGGAAGGGAATAATAGTTCATTATCATTAGGATACTGAAAGATTTTTATTTCAGAGGTATGGGTGAAGCAAATGTATTTTACATATAAGGAACATAAAAATTGTAAGTGCTGCTTTATAGAAGAAAAAATGTGTTTATATATTTCTCAGGCTCACTTTCAGTTTGACAAACACTGATTTCTTTTAAGATGGCTTTTGTATGATGAATATCTTCTGAATTTCTTAAACCTTTCATGTACCTTAGCATTAAAGCCTGGGGAACTAGAGGAAGTGGATTTCCTTAGACTGCACATCAGGAGTTGTAGTTTTAAGACCGTGCTTATAAAGGATGAGCAAAATGCTCCTGTTTGTCCTTTGTGTCATCTTGCTGGTGCAGACAACAGGTGAACATGAGCTGTTTTGTGTGGTTTTGTGAGCTTCTGATTTGCGGAGTTTTGTTTTTCATAAGCTGTAATGTGAGAGGGCTGTGAGTGAATGGGTCAGTCACTTCGATCTCTATTCAGCGTTTAACCCAGCGCGGATGGGTCAGCATGACAAAGGCTATCTAATGTCAGAACTTCTGAATTATTCAGGGATTTTTCAGAGGCTAAACAGAAATTCCTTTACTGGCTAAATTATTAATCTTATTCATTTATGTGTTTAAAAAATGATGAAATTGAAAGTGCAGTATGAAAGTAGTGACTTTTTTTTTTTTTAATCTTTTTCCAACTGTAGGTTTGATTCTGCTTCCTGATAGCTCTTTCTAAGTGTGTATTTGTACTTCATCCCCAGAATTTCCTGTGGTTTGAAATTCTTTTGCTGACATGAAAACAGTTGTGATTTGAAAAGCAGAACAGTGTTCAAACTGGTAATACATAAAGCAGTTGAACTTATTAATATGGCGCAGAAACAGGATAGTAGTAAAAGGTGCCATTTCCTATGTGTAAATGGAAAACCTATGACATGGAGGGCTGGGAATCTCTCATGATTGCATTGACAGACCATGCAAGAGCAGGATCCACTTATAGAGACCGACTAGAAGGACCTAAAGATCCAGTGTCAGTCCCAGCAGAGACTCTATGTGAAGATTGCTTGTACAAGCGACTGCTGTAGATACAATGAAGTATCTAAACGCTCTTTCGGAAGCTGTCATTTTAGGAGCCTGTTGTTACGTTTTTGCTACCAGACATGAGAGAGGAGATGTGAAAGCCTTGCCGTCCCACTTCGCCTTGCCGTCCCACTTCACCTTGCCTTGCATCTTATTAGAATTGGCTTTCTATCAGGGTTGTAATAAGACTCTGCTCAGTGTTAGGTATTTTCAATAACCCTTCCTGAAGGGGGATCCTGTGGGACTCCTGTGCAAGGCATTCAGCTCCCTCCTCTCCCCCCACATGAATTGCAGCGGTCGAACACTACTCTGCATGACTCAGTGCATTTCTGGCCAAGTGTGTCTTAATGTACATTTTCTTGCCAAGCAGTGATGTCCCCTTCCTTAGTTAGAAGCATATCTTTTTTTTTTTCCTTTACATTGTTAAATAAAAGGGCGGATTCCAGAGCCCTTTGCTTCTTTCTGCAGACACCACATCCCCGAAGCGTAAATTTATCACCTGCTGAAGGGAAACGTTTTTGTGGGAGCCACTTGTTAAAATATTGGCACCATCTCCCTGCCTGGGCCACCCATGGAGTCTGGCTGCCTGGAGGTGTTTCCATCGTCACGTGCTACGTGATCGGCTATACTGCACGATGCTCTCTGCCCCTTCCCAGTGCTGCACGTGATCCGGGACCTGTGTTTATGGTATTGAACCGTTAACTGCGGTCCTCCCTTCTCCCCTTCAGGAAGGAGATGGCTTTTATTTCAAAGTGTTAATATATACGTGGTAGATGAGAGTTCCCGCTCAGACATAGCCACTCTGTGCTAGCAGCAGATATATGTTTCAGTGGTGCTGGAACAGCTCGAGGGAAGGCCAGGTTGAAGCTAGCCCTTAAATGAGTGTATGGAAAGCGTAGGTAGAAAATCTCTTTTCTCTCTACGTGATGTCTATAAAGCAACACTCAGCTGTGCCATGTTAAAGAAACATCTATTTCAGCACTGTAACCCTTAAAGCCTGCCCAGACAGGGCAGAAGGGGGGATATTCCCTTGCTTTTTAATAAACTACTCCTAGAAATAAGAAACGATATTACCTCAAAGAAAGGGAAGAATAGGCAGGTGGCAGGGACCCTGCAAAGACTTGAGGTTTTCTCCAACCGCTGGTAGGTGTCTCACCCCCATTCTCTGCTGCAGCCAGAGCAGAGGCTGGGCTGGAGGCAGCTAAGGCCGTGGGAGGATGAAGGCATCACAATTGGGAGCTCCTCCAGGAAGCGCTGCCTCTTCTGCACTTGGGTCATGGTGCACAGTCACTTACTTTTCCGGGCTTCATTTTAGCAGGGAACAATTATTCTCCTGTGGCTGTCATCTGCTTTGGCACCTACATAGACGTGCCTGCACTGAGTCGGTAAAGGAGAAGCATAAGCTCCTCTTGTTCTCCTCTTTCCAAGGGCTCGTGGGGGAGCTGGAAGATGGTGGTAGAGCTGTTTGGAAAATGGAGTTTCGACTTGGTGAAAAAAGTTAGAGCATTTTGATGTTATTGTCATCTGGAATTAGAGTATAAAGACAAAATGTTAAAAAGTGTCAAGGAAAAAAATTTTCTCAGAAAAAAATGATGTGGAGGAAAAAGCTTTTAGACATTTATGGTCAGAAGGAAGCATTTCAGTATTGTGAAAGGAAACAGTAAATTGAAATGTCAACTTACAGCTGAAACCATTTGTTTCAATCCGTATATTCAAACAAAAAGTGTTTTGTAAGAGCGATTCAAAGCTAAAAATGTTTTTGAGACATAAACATTTTCTAAATTCTAAGGAAATCAGATTTTCCAAGAAAAACATTATCTGGAAATCACTCAGATACCTCTAGGTTCTGAATTGGATGGTACCAGAGTTATAGGCACAGCAAATGGCCCCTGCACTGCTCATTAGCTCGGGTGTGCATAAGGAAAACTGCTGGGTTTGAGCTTCCTTGCCACTGCCCCTGTCCAGAGACCAGTGGTCCTTCCTTGCCCTCTGAGTGGAGGGGTACAGATGCCGCACGTGTATCTGCTTCTTGGCCACGTTCTGCCAAACCATGCTTAGGTCACCAAGCATTTTTAATAGGAATTTTTTTTCCAACCTGTATCGTTCTGACCAACTAGATTTTGGAGTGACTACACGTGCTGTTATGCTCTGAGGAGACTTTAAGCTTTGGAGAAAAGCAATGGGCAGAGGCCCTAACTTTTCCACCTGGCTGATCTGCAATCCCATGTGGTACGTCTGACTTGCAGCCACACTCTCACAGGACAAAGTTACACAGCATGTTTTCTTCGGTGGTGAGAAGTTCCTGCCCACGCGCCCCATCCTTCCTCTCCAGCTCTTCAGCTGCAGCTGTGGACTTGCCCTGTAAGCCTGGTCGGCAAAGATGTCCTGAGTTAAAAACATCTCTGTTATTCAGATCAGGGCTGGCTGAGAGCAGGGCTCCGCCATAGCTGTCTCAGCCCAGCAGAGGAGACAGCAGAGTGGCTGGCACCCATGTGGGTCTGCATAAGCTGCCCTCACTGAGGTGGCACGGTGCTGGAGCCGCATGGACCATGAAGAGCTCACCCCATGGATGTGGTCCGCGTGCGGTGGGGGAAGGTGAGACAGACAAAAACAGGACCGCAAGTTTGGTCCTGCTCAGTGTGACAAAATGCTTACCATAGTGCTTGTCAGATAAAAGCCTTGGTTTCAGCTCGTAGGAATATACCTTCTTCTTCTTCTGCAGCTTTTTCTTGCTGGTGTTCTTCGTATATCTGTCTAGTATTACTTGGAAACCCTTTGCACATCTTTTACTTCTACATGTGAGCTGACCAAGAAGCAAATATGAAGACTCCCATTGTATTCGCACCTCTGTTGGACTCAATCAAGTTCAAATCTGTTGAAGTTAAGGGTTTTAAACCGGTATAAAACTGTTTTGAAGTCAGAATCAGGCTCAAAGCTTAGTACTATGATAATCTAGCTAAGAAGCATAAATCATTGAAACTGAAAGCAAATGCATGTTTTCAATAGTAAGAGACAAACGTTGCAAAGGCACACAGTTACAAATAGACAGTCCTAATTAAGCTGTTAAATTTACAAGGAAAATGTGTTGATTTGCTCCTTTCAGGGGAGTTAGGTTGCATGGTCTCCATTAATTAGAACACATGCAGTGAAAACTAATAAATAAATAAAAAAAAGATCAATGCCATGACTATTTTATTACAACAATCCCCCCAAAACTGATTATTCCATCGTTGTTACTGTTTGTTTACCTTCTGCATTATGTTCACAGCTTAATGAAAACTGCCTGACCAGGTTTATTTCCCAAATGAAACGTGAAAGTACAAGTGACACAAGTTTGGGACAATACATGTATTGATACAAAATATTTAAAATCCTATCTTCTGCCCGCAATGTCCACTCTTTTGCCTAAATAAGTTTGATATTCTGTTACAGTGGCTTCTGTTTTTCTGCATCTTTGGTGCGCTCTGCAAAATTTGTAGCCCAATGTTTGATGGATATCAGAGGACACACAGCTTAAATCATATCATCCTTCGTTGTGTTTGGAGGTGTCTCATTTTAAGATTGGATTCATCTCTCCTGCCTTCCTTTTCTTGCTTTCTTTTTCTGTCCATCTTTGTTTCTTTCCTGCTCTTTTGTCCTATTTTCTTCTGATGCTTTGTGGGTGTTTTATTTATGCAAAGTTTAACCTTAGAATTTCTGTATTTTTCCCCAGCCTGGTTTGGTACGGTGGAGATAAAACTGGAAGATTTAGATCTGTAGTTTTCGGTGTGTGTCCGAGTTGGATAAAGTTTTTCTTAGTTTTCTTGTTGAAAAAGTGAGTTGGGTTTTCTTTAGACTGCCTCATACTTCTTAAGGTAAACGTTTGCTGTTGGGACGTGGGGAAGGCTGGTGGTTTTGAACCACTGACTAAAACCAGAGGGTGGATATTTGTGTGTTGCTGTGATGCCCTCAGCCAGGAAATCTTTCTAGCTAGGGTTTCTCTCAGGGCAGCTTGTCGCAGCCTGGGGAAAGGCTGCGGCTGGGGAGAGTCAGTCATAAGGAGATCAGTGCCCTCTTTATCAAGGTGCCACCGTGCTGGGATGTAAATATTGTCATCTACTGCCTTCAGAAGGTCTTTAAACCTCATGTCCTCATGAGGCAAAGGACTCCGGGTAATAATTCTGTTTTTCATTAGGGACCGGGGAGGTGCTTTGCTTGTACATGTCATTGCTTGGATGTTTGAAGAGGGAGGTTGGTTATTTGCTGTTGTGGATGGTGATTTCTCATGAAGACATGGTTTTCTGGCTTCAGTCAATTCTTCAAAATCATTCAGATTCTCCTGAAGGTCCAAAAGGAGCTGATACATGGGCTGACATGACGTACTTTTGCTTGATGATTTAGGAGGTCCAAGGTGGACCAACTCTCTGCCTGCAAACTTGGAAACTAAAAAGAATATGTAATAAATCAGATCAGCTTCTGCTGAAATGGTATTTTTAAGAAAAATAACATGTTAATATCAAAACAGCTTGATCCTATAATAAAAAGTCAGTACTTGTAAAGGCATAAATAAAAGTAGATCTTGACATAGAATGAAATTTTGCACCAAGGATTTAAAGCAAACAGTGATCTGCAGGTAGGCAATCAGCAATTTTTGATCAGGTGAAGTCTTAAATGAGCATCTCAGCAGAAAGTTGCCTGGCTTAATTTTAGTGACTATTATTTATTTATGCTTCTGGGGCTATTCATGACATTAATTTAACCGTGCCACATATGCAATTTTAGTGACTATTATTCATTTATGCTTCTGGGGCTATTTATGACATTAATTTAACTGTGCCACATAAGTGAATAGCTGTGGGTGTGCAATAACTGGAGCAGAAATAAGTCTAAATTCAGATCTGGAGTTTGATTATCCAGTACTGTGCGTCTTCTATGTTTTTGAGACTATGGAAAATAATGCCGTGGATATGAGTGCAACCCCTTTTTATAGAATCATAGAATGGTTTGGGTTGGAAAGACCTTCAAGATCACCTAGTTCCAACCCCCCTGCCATGGGCAGGGACACCTCCCACTAGACCAGGTTGCTCAAAGCACCATCCAACCTGGCCTTAAACACCTCCAGGGATGGGGCATCCACAGCTTCCCTGGGCAACCTGTTCCAGTGTCTCACCACCAGTGAAGTTGTGACACGTGCATCATGCTCACATTCATCCTGGGAATGCAAATAATTTCCTTTTTTTTTTTTAAGCTCATAAATGTCTATTACTGGAAGTGTTTTAGCAGTACTAGTAGCATCCCAGAGTGAGTCATAGAGGAAATCACCTGCACAACGACACAGAACAGTTATTTGTAATCGGTACCTGCAGAGTATAAACTGGATCAGGTGATCACCTGCTAATTTTTTCACCTGATCAAAATTAAATCAACCACCAAACCTGGGGCTGGGAAACAATTGCTCAAAATACTTTTAATTTCACAACAAGGTGGAAGGATATTTCTATAGCATTTTCAGGAATTGTGTTCCTTTTTTTTTCCCAGACAGATACCCTAGTACCCTTTCAGACTAAGATGCCAAGACTATATTTCAGAACAGTACCTTCTGGCAAGTTTTCTTGGTTTTCTAATGTAATTGCGATCTCATCTTCTTGAATAGCATCTGGCACTGCCAGGGTTAGTACAGAAGGAAATGCCCTATTGCCGTAGTTCCTGAGGTTTTCCAGAGTGTCCATTTCAGCCTTCTGGGAAATCTGAACTTCTGACTCCTTATTCAGATGTTCATCAGGATTAATATTTTGTTTTTCTACTTCATTTTCCCTCTGCAAAATGATCAGACACCATTCTATTAGTATGGAACAAAAAAGCACCTTGAGATTTAAAGGAAATCACAGTATGGCACATGCAATGGGAAATCTTGTTTTCACACAAGCTTTAATTACACACATCAACTTTTCATCTGAGCAGACCCCGTGCCAGAGGTTCTTCCTGAAACCCAGCTGCACATGGGCTGGCAGACCCTGCCTTTCACCACACAGGCCATAGGGAGCAAGTTTTCGTGGAAATCCGCTGGAGACTAGAATGCCATCTTTGGAGAGCTTGTAGCACTTCCTTCAAGGCTTACAGCTCACGGAGTCTGCTAACAGATGTCTAAGGGAGACCAGGGTACCACAGAGCTCATGCTGCAAAGGAAAAACATTACAGGATGCTGTGAGCCATCCCCCGATCCAGGAGGAAGATTATGGTGGGACTGTTGCTGTCTGCTGCGAGGGCAAGCAGTCAGCACAGGGCTAGAGCAGTCATGGGAAGGTTTTGCAGTAGGATTGCAGCTGGAAGACCTCCATGGAGCTGTGGTAACAGGACTGTGCATCCTGACAAGAGCATGGGCTCCAGGACTCGCTCCTGCTGCAGTGCCGTCACCCTTACTTCTACATACATCCTACATGCACGTGTGTGTGGGGGGGTGTTCTCATATGTAGAACACTTGTCTACCCCACGATCCAAGTTTTCCAAGTCCTCACTGTGGCAGCCTCATGCACGCTGAGTTTCAGGTATCAAAACCTTGTGAAAATGCGAGGGTTGCCCAGTGAGATAAATCCCCTCCTCCAATACTAAGTCCTAAGATGAGCTATCTGCACCGTGTGCTGCTTCTGCCAAAGACCATCGTCTCTCAGGTCTGGCACTCCTGAAAATGAAATTTCTGAAATGTATTGACTACCCACATGGCTATTCCAGTTCAATACCAAACTTTTTTGCCTGTTCTCTGTATCATCTTAGGCAGACCCGCTTTGTCGTTACGCAGCTACCACTTCAAGGATTTTTTGCAGTGAGTTTTGGTCTTTTCACTGCCATCCCCACATAATACAAACTTCTTGCTTCCAGAATCAGAGAAGTCATTTGTTTTACTATGGTGTATTTATCTTTCATGGTTTTCTTCTATTCTTTGCATTGCAAAGTACTCCCCTTGTGAAAAATATGTTTTTAATCTAGCATGCCATTATAAAAAGTGGGTGTAATTTGTGGAGAAAAGGCGCTTTTGAAAGTTTGCATGTATTTTGTGAGTTAGCAAAAATGTTTGGAAAAATTTGAAGGGCCCCAAACCTCAAGCTTGTGGGGTTACTCCATCCTTCCTACATATTTGCAGAACCCAATCACAATTAAGGAAATTATTTTTAAAGTATTTATAAAAAGAAACACAGTACGTTTAAGTTGACAACATATTGCTAAAACCACACTAGATCAATTGGGAATTTGAGATGTCATAAGCATTTTAGGCTATGCAATCAAATAGTCTCCCAGGATTTTACACACTGCTAGTTAAGAAAACAAATTTTCATCTTACATTTTGCAAGCTGTCACCTTATATACAGTATATCAGAAAACTTGCCATGACTGGTTTTACTGCCAGACCTCTTAAGAGCTAATTGGTTAAGCACCTGGGCAGGAAGCTTTTTGGCAGAAATGCTATTTTCTGCAAGGACTAGCTATAAAATTCTGGATGGCAAATTGTAATCATTAAGGCTCCCTCTTCTACAACAGAACACATAAAATGTAAATACATTGCTTGGAGAAATTACGATGCATAAAGGAACAGGCTGTGTTTTAAGTTTGTCCAATGACTTATGGCTCAAATTTGAACATGGAAAGGATCTTATGCTTTTTTCAGGGTCAAGCTTTCAGCAGACTTCTCTAATTGCACCCAGAAAAATGAGAATCACATCTGTTTGCATCCACCAAAACTATTATTTGCATGTAGAAATGTTAACTTGTGTATACAAGGAGGAGTTGCAAATACAATGACTCGCACTGGTTTTTCAAACACAGAGGTTTTGTACATGAAAAATAATTTCCACAGACTTTTTTGCAGTTGTAGATTAGAAGTTCTGCTGAAAATTTGTCCCCAGGAAATTGTATGTTTCTTCGGTATTGTGTGAAAAATCAGAGTGTAGTCTGCTGCCTGGAATGAGTTGAATGCAGTGGTTTGTGAATATGTGTTTGAATTCCAAACAACGTTTTGGGCTGATTGTGTTGGTGGAATTTTTTATTGCGTGTTATTCACGAGCATTGTCATGAATGCGAATACTTCTTCGTTTGTGTTGATATTTGATACGTTTGGTTCTTTTTGGATAGAATTTTCAGAAGAGCCAGATGCCAACTTTCTCTACAATTCACTGAGGGGAGGCTTTTAATTTGCTCAAAAATACTGGAGTATTTTTTTTTACCATACTCCTTTATAAATTTGCTCCTTTATAAATATTAGCTGTCTGTAAATATCTCGTTTCATAGGCAGGCAGGAATACTAAGGCAGTTGCCTTTATGGTCCTAGAGAGATATAATGTAAATGAGTGGCAGTTTGTTTTCAGGGTACTTCATTTTACCTGCGACTGTTAGTTGTTACTTATTTGTTTCAGTCATTTAGATTGAAATTTACACTCGTTTAGATGCAAATCCTATTTTTTGTGCTTTAATTTTATGCACACAAGTTGTCTTGTTGAGCTCAGTGAAACTATTCACATACTTAAAGTTAAAGCAGATGCATACATTTGCAAGATCTGGAGAGCTGAAAGGAAATTATGTGATTTAATGACGGATCACACGCTGCTAGTAATAAATAGCAAATAGTTGGCATTATACAGAGCAGAAAGAACATCTATCTATGCATTTTGAAATATCCTTGGCATAATTTGTAATACAACTATCAAATACCCATGCTGTTGTAATTAAGCTGCAGTAACATTATCAGGATCTCAACAAGGAGTGGGAAGAAAAAGTGGGAAATTTTGCCCTTGCACTCAGTTAACGATCTTCACGCGTCTTCCTCGGTTTCAACTCTCTGCGGCCGGGTGGTCGGAGAAGTGCATTGCAGCCTGCCAAAGAGGTGGTTGAATTTGGCCTCTTTTAGACCAAAGCAGAGAATCCTCCCCCCAAGATAATGCCCTGCCAGCTGCCTCCTCCGAGAGCCGTGCCAGCCCAGCGTGGGCTAGGCTCCAGGGGAGCTGGGGCTGCTCTTGGCTCTGCCTCTGCCCAGAAACGTCATGCCACCCGTGTGGGGCTCCGCCTCGGGATCCAAGAGATGCATTCTTTTCTTTTCCCTATATACTTTGCATACGCTTAAGGCTAAGTTTTGCCATTGTGTAAGCATGTGCATAAAGTAGCTTTTGCTGAAGAACAGGCCAGAGGATACTGGAAAAATAAGAGCATTGAGTAAGAACGCCCAACTTGATTTCTTAGCCAGCCTTCCCCTCTCTCTCCCGTCTTTTTGGCCAAACTCCAGCCTTTCTGGGCAATACGAGTATTATTGAACGTTAGAGAAACTGGCATAAGGTGGTAGCACTGATGGTCACGATTTGAAAGAGCTCCTGGGGAGGAGTGATTGCACAGGTTAATTGTGTATAAGACTTGAATAAGAAACAACCGAGAGGTGATCAATATTAACTGCAAATAGTTGCAGGGCCTAACTGCTAGCAAGGGAGAAATACTAATTTTCATAATACAGAAGAATGTAAGAGGGAGCAGAGGGACAAAATTAAGAAACAAAAAATGTAGAGCGACTAGCTGGGGAAAAAACTGAGTTTTACAAACACTCTGATAACAGAATAATCTCTAAATGGTGCTAGTAGCAGGCTTTGTGTTTATGAGTTTAAAGGTAGCATTTACAAACCTTGTACTAACAAACAAGAGGAAACAACCTTTTAACGACATAGGAAGATGGTATGAATTGGTCTTTTCTAATTTCCTAATTTCTATGGCTTAGTAATGGATTGTAGAAGCTATTATTTATGATAGAATCCACTCTGCCAAATTTAGGCACCTAGCTTGTGCCTGTATTTCATGTTCTTATCAAAGATGTCCTCCTAAAAGCAAGTCAGTTCCCTGCAAAGCCAGCAAAGAGAGATTCCATCTGTCTAAATGCAGATTTAAGAAGTCCCCACATTGAACATGTGAAGGTTTGCAGATCAGCATTGTTTTTTGGTGTGGAAAAAAGAACTGCACACCTGGAAGCTACATGGAAAGGGACACAGGGAAGGTGTAGAAATGGGGACCTGTGATGTGACACAACTGAACAGACCCCAGGGTGTGTACCCAGTTCATGTGCTAGACGTGTCCCCGCTACGTTTAGGTCAGAAAGGGGAAGTGCAAAGTCCTTCACCTGGGGAGGAACAACCCCAGGCACCAGTATATGCTGGGGCCACCCAGCTGGAAAGCAGCTTGGCAGAAAAGGACCTGGGGGTCCCGGTGGACACCAAGTTGAACATGAGCCATCAGCATGCCTTGCTGCAAAGAAGGCAGGTGGTATCCTGGGCTGTATTGGGAGTAGTGTTGCCAGCAGGTCAAGGGAGATGATGTTGCCCCTCTACTCAGCGCTGGTAAGGCCACACCTGGAGTACTGTGTCCAGGTCTGGGCTCATCAGTACAAGAAAGACAGGTTCCCTCCAAACGTCAGGAAGCACTTTTTCACTGTGAGGATGACCACACATTGTCACAGGTTGCCCAGGGAGGCTGTGGAGTCTCCATCCTTCGAGATATTCAAAAGCCATCTGGGCATGGTCCTGGGCAACCAGCTCTAGGTGGCCCTGCTTGAGCAAGGAGGTTGGACCAGATGACATCCAGTGGTCCCTGCCAACTTCAGCTAGTTTGTGATTCTGTGAAAGTCACCACTGTTTTGAGCTGGTAGCTGGCTAGGTTATTTTGGGTCAGTACCAGTTTTGGTTTAAACCTTTGACTAGAAAAATGTCAACTCAGAGAAAGAAAATGCCAGTCCTTCCTTTGTTAAACTTCCCCTCTTTTCCTCCTTGTTCTACCAAAACCTCCTGCCTGCCTGGGAAATATATATAAATTAGAACTTCAAAACAATAATTTGTAGTGTTATTACCTTACAATTGGAGCCATTCTTTTTTGGTCTGTGCTTGAATTCAGCTTGACTTTCTGCCTTAAGAGGGCATTTTGGATGCCAGGAGTGGCAGGAAGCAAAGCAGCCCCTTAATCAGCTTGTAACTTACTTTATGCATGTGATCGCTTCCCTCTTCCACCCGGGTAGGATGCTGAAAGAGGTCATAGAGGACGTGAAACGCTACCACTTGCCTGGAAGGCTGGATCTCTAGGGGCTGTAAATCAGCTTGATATCCAGAGATTCAAGAAAGCCGTTCAATAGCCTTCACAATACAGCTCTTTTTGAGTGACTTACGATTTAGCAGATCCAATTTAAAATTATAATATGAAAAAAAATCACATATGTGAAGGAAAGCCTCCTCCCCCTAAGCACGCGCGCGCACACACACACACTGCCCAACTCATATTTTTGAGTTATGGCTCTGCCTGCAAACACTGCACAGGCTGTTGCGACCTCGGGGCTATGTGCTGGGATGGAGATCTGGATCTGCTCAAGCTCATCTGAATAATTTCTAGAGGAGTCAACTGGACCTTCTCAAAATACAGCTTCTCTGGGGCGAAGGCTTTGAATGGGAGGCTAATCGCTGATGTGTGTTGTTTTGTAGCTGAAACTTTTCCCATTGCACTTGTGTGTTAGAAGCTGGAATTTGGCTTCCTGTCTGCCTAGTTTCTGCCTGAAGCAAAATTTTTATGACTGAGCTGTGAACCCCTTAGTGGAGACGGTTGTAAAAGAAAAGCTTACAGCCTTTTTAACTAATTGTGGCCTTACCAGAGATTACCATAATTTTCTGAATTTAATTTTTAAGTTTTTGTCCCCTCTGATCTCACTCCGTGTCCCTGAGTGAGTCGGAGCTGGAGTGTGAGCATAAGATACAGTGTTAAAAATACAAAAAAAAAAAAAAGATGCTGGGAAAAGATTTTACAACTTTCACAGCTTCCCACTCACCTCCCCAGACTTTGGATCAGGCCCTCACGGACCAGTCAGAAAGGGAAGGGATGGCGAAGTTTCTGAGATGCTAATGCTCCTTTTCCCTATGGAAAAGTAATCTTTTATGTAAAGCAAAATAATTCTCAATCTCATTACAACCAGCAGCCCATTTTTAAAATTCATTCGTCATAAAAAAAAGGGTATATTTATCTCTGGGGAAAAAAAAGTCTCTTAAAATAATCACCTCTGAGAATGCCAGAACCTAGGTTTCCTGAGACTGCACCCAGATCTGCAATTTCATTACTATTTTCGGTGAGTTTTGTCTCCATTCCATGAACAACCACCTTTTTCACATGTGCTGTGTGGCTGTCGTGATGTTCCAAATAAGAATCCAGGGAGCACTTTATGCCTGTCATGATCATGATATCTTACCTGGACTCTTTTGCGGTCTTTCTGGTACCTGAGAAGTTTCTTCAGCAATAAGCAATAAGAAGCCATGGCAGGAGAGGGTCTGTTGTTTATTAAAATGTTGATAACTTCTGAAAGACTGAACTCCATCATTTCTGTCATGTAGTTTAAAACAACAGGATTCAATTCACTGGGGCAAAGTCTGAAATGTTAGGAAAAAAGTACTTAAATACAAAGGACATGTCTGGGTACAATGTCAGAATTTGCAGTAAGAGGAGAAGACACTTGTGACGTAGCTGGAGTAGGCAAAGTCGATTGTACAGGCAAACTATAATACACAGTTTTGCAAAAATTCTCTGTCTGGCTACGCTAACTTCACTGCTGGGCTGAGGCTCTGTTACTGCATTATTAAATATCCTGTTGTTGATATAATTGATTACTCTGAAAGGACACCCACCAGGATTAAGCTTGAAAAATTAAAAGATGGAAACCAGCATTTTCTCATTTTAATCGTGTGTGTATATTTTGGTTCTCAGCACAGTGGTCTCAGATGGTTTAACGGAGAGATAGTGTGTGTGCGTGCGCGTAAGAAGACAGGAAGAGCCCCATAGGCAGGAAAATCTCAAAGGACAAAAAAAGAACTAAGGAAAGTACAGGAGGATTTCTATTTTTACATAAATCTGATAGTGAAATAAAACTGGTTATGTTATAATGATAACTATTTTACTCACAGGCTTCTGTGAGTAGAAAAGTCCAGTAAAGGCATTTTAGAAATGCGACAGCCTTGGATTCTAAGACTACGAAGACATTTTTTCAAACCTCAGTGTGAATGGGCACAGACACATCTGATGGGAGGGGAGGAAGGCAAAGGTGGGAACGGTGAGCAATTCTCAGAGAAATGAACAAATTGTGCATAGATTTCTAATAGCCCTGGCAGTGACTGGCAGTGGATCACCTGGATTGTGGTAGGAAAACCTGCCATGTGTCCTGTAGGCACCATTGCGGACAGTGCAGATTACAGAGGCGAAATTACTCTCTCTTTTGATTAGCATAAACTACTGACTTTTACAGAATGATCTGGGCACAAAATATTTGACCCATGGCTAGCTACTTTCAGCTGGGAGGGATGTAAAAGATCCATCACCGAAATTATGTATTTAAAGACATGCAAAGTATACTTTGCAGCCTCCCAATATTAAAGATGAATAACATCTCAAAAGTTGGCAATGTTTATATGAAGTGTCATATTGCACATATCCATTTCAAACTTTTATAATAATCTTAAGCTGTAAAGTGACTTGCCAAGAAAAAATGGAAACTAGTTAAGGCCAGTTACAAAGATGGATGAGAATAAAAATTATTAGAACAACAAGAAATTCGGTGTAATATAAAAATGTCATTCACTCAGGTGGGCATGCGAGAGCCAGTTTTGCAGGAAAGAATTAGAAACACACTGTCTAGAAATTAGTGGCACCAGTGAGGCATGTTGAGAACAAAATTATTGATACAATGGATATAAGCAGTTCTATAAGGATCTATAAGTTTCCTCTTACATAAAATTTATCCATGGTTAGAAAAGTTGATGTGGTGTTTTCTGAAACAAAATTTTGTCATTTTGGAACAGCCCTGAGCAGATAACAAAAATCTTCTAAAACAAACAAAACAAAAAAATTCCTAAAAACCAAAACACTTCCCCCCCCCCCNACATGTGACATTTGTTACCTGTTCTCATAGGTAGCAGCATTCAGTATTTTCCTGGTGAAGCCTTCATTCAACCATTTGTCTTTTATTGCTTCCTTGACTCCGGGCCTCTTGGCAGGGTCAGGCTCGAGTAAGGACTGCATGAAGTGTACAGCTCCTGTGCAGTGTTCAGATGAAATGGCTTGTTTACTAGTAGTAACTGATTATTTGGGCAGTGCCAAATTTTCCTTTTTCCCCTCTGATCTGTTTCAGAAGCATGGCACTTGCCCTGCTTCTTCACATTGTAAGAACCCCAGCTAAAACCCAGTCTCTAGGGCTGCCCCTGGACTGCTGAGTAAAATGGCTCCAGGTCTCCCCTGAGGCTGCTGTGATCCCGTGTGGTGATCCTGTTCCTCCAAGGATGCCTGAGCAGGGTGGGCAGCACGTGCCAAACCGTGCCAGGAGGCATGCTATGGACCTATGGATGCTGCTATAGATACAGCCCTGGATCTCGCTTCCAAATTCGCTTGATTTACCCCAGTGAATGCAGCCTATGGCATCAGTAGTAATCTCAGCATTGTGCTTACTCAGCATTTGATCAAGGCTCTGAGAAGGGGCACTTCTGTGCCAGCTGACTACCCAGGAGTTATGTTCCTCCCACAGAGAAGCTAATCTCATTGATACAACTCTCCGTATCAAGGGAGGGACGTGGACCCATGTGCTCAGATGACATGTTGTGCTTTGGCTTCCTGGAATTGGGACAGAGAAAGCTCAAACATTGCCATATGTCTATCACTCTGCTCCAACGCTGCATAAAGTCCCTCTCTTTTTTTTTTCCTTCTTGGGAAAACTCTACCAAATTCTTCCATATTCCTTGGGGATGTTTTGAAATCAGCAAAATGGCAAGTGAGCATTAAACTGGGAACATACTGCTCCTTTCACTTGTAATCTCCTTCAGAGGAACTTAGATCTAAAGCATGCAAAGCTTGTTTACTACTGCTCTCTCACTAAATTCCCAATGGGCAAGGGAACAATGGAGTTATCCGCAATCTTCCACTGACTGTGTGGGCTTTGTAGAAAAGCAGAGATAATGCATTTATTAGTAGAAGCTATAACAATAGCATAAATAAGAAAAATTAGAAATATAATAATTGCAGCTATGGAGGGCTTGTAGAAAAACGGAGCTGCTATCTGGCAACCAATCTCCAAAGCACGATAAATGAGACACTAATGTACAAACATCCTGGACAGCTATGGTACCTCATACCATTTACTTGGGGAGAGAAAGAAATTGAATCATCACATTATCTTAATACTGTAACTCCGGACTAGATCCAGCTAGCTTATTCTGGAACTGTCTGCTGCTTCCCAGCACTTGGCTGCAGGCGGCCGCTGAAGCTAATCTTGGTTCCTCGGCTCATTCTTGCCTAACGTCAGAGCAATGCTGCTCAAAACGATGGGGAGATCTGAACTCGTGCTGGTAGATAGCTGGGCAAAACGTGTCTCATTCTGCTCTGCTTTCTCACTTGGTCAGTGAAGCTGCACGATCAGGGCTGTGAGGAGGGGTCCAGGGCTGTGATGGTCAAGAGAAGATGGTAGTCCAGGTGGAGAGAAAATAGGGACTAAAGCCAGGGGTGTATAGGAATTGTAAAGCAGAAGAATTTTGAGTTTTGAGGAAGTACGTTTTGGACTGCTAACCCATAGTGTATAGACACCAACATGACTTCTGGGTTTTAGAGCCATAGGCTGTAATTCAGGCTAGACATCTTGAGACCTATCTTTCCCACTTGTCCCAAAAGACTCCGTAGACTGTACCTCATTAAAGATTGCCAGTAAAATTCATTGAAAAATGCTGTATTTCAGTTCTTTCTCATGAAAAACATGAACAGACTCTTCACAAAAATAGCCCTCCGATTTCTTTAATTATCTGAATGTTGTGGGTCTGTCTGTAGCCAAAAGATAAGTTCTTCAGGAGAAGTTATTTAAGGTTTTGATAACTGATTTTTGGGAAAAACAGGAAAGAATGTCTGGCTACGTCACACAACATGGGACATACTAAACATGGAAGTGTTCTCATTTACTGCACAGCTGCTCCACTTCCATAAAAGCAATGTACATTTTATTCCCCCTGTAAGAACCAAGAATAGTGGTCTTTTGAAGAAGCAACAATATTATTTTCCTACTAGCCTGAGATAAAGAGATCTTGTCTAGGACAAAAAAAAAAAGTTATTCCTAAATGCAAACAAAGCAACTGGAAAATGTACCTCTTATTTTCCAGAAGATTGTGCTATTGCTAAATTCACTTTATTACATGGGTTAGACCTTTTATAGATCATTATTCTTTATAAAAATTGGAGTGCTTTACCAGGAGAAATGTCTGATGGAATAGGGCTGATTTCTCCAATTAACATCTTTTGATGTAGTTGCTTGATATTAAAAGGTTCCACCGTGAAAGGTAATGTGCCGGTTAGCATAGCAAACATGCTTACACCTCTGTCAAAGAAAAAGACAAACATCAGAGTTCCATATAATGCTAATGAATATTTGCCAAAAAATCCCACAAAGCTATGAGTCAGGTTTCAGAGATTTGCCTTCAGTATCAAGAATAAGGTTACAAATTACTTCTAAGCAGCAATTTGTACTGAATACACATCTTACACCTTTTGCCTTTGTGTAAGTGCCATTTTTTTCTAGAAAATAATGTTGTGGGAAGCGTATGTAAAATAGACTGTACAGTGAGTGACTGGAAAGCCTGCAGTGTTGAAAGTGGAAACCTGCTGTTTATTTTTAAAATAAGCTCATTGGAGTGTCAGCGTAGCGTACCCAGCCCATCAGAATAAAGCCTTTTGGTTTGGAGGCTGAGTGACAACACAGAGCTGGGACTGATGCGATAGATCCTGTTCCAAATAGTAATTCAGTTCTTCTTGCTTTGCTCAGATTGCTAAATTAGGTGTGACTTATGCCTAGAAGGCATTCATTTGGTAACAGCTTGCTGTTGGCTAAAAACTTAAAACTTTAGCTCTTGCGAAAGACTAACAGTCTGCTAGCAGCGATCAGCAGACTTTGTGAAGGTTTGCCATTCAGTCTGGAGGAGTACCAACGTTGGGAAAACTTGCTTAGCTGTCCCGCGTTTGCGAACGGGGAGGTTTCCTTGAACACTCTCCATGGTACTTCCTCGCTCCAGCTGAGCTGTGCCACCACCACGGCGCTTCTCTTCGCCATCCTTTGCCGTGTCTCTACTGAACTCCGTCGAGACAGTCATTTCGGGGACTCGGGCAATTCTGATTTAATTGATCTGGTTTGTACATCAGTGCAGATGATGACAATGTTACCTGTGAAACAGTTCTGTTCGTGGTGTGCACAACTACAATCTTTTTTTTAATGTTTTCAAACAGTTGAAAAACCATGAGAAGATGATAGCACTATTGAAACACTACAAGAAGATGGTGGCACCTTTTTGTAAATGTTGCATTGGGTTGAATTTGAACCAGTGACCTATAGATAAATGCTTTTTATTACTCTCGACTAGGACTTATCTCGTCTCACTTTAACCATCTAAAACCTAGGTGTCAGCAGTTATCAACGGAAAGAGACAGGTCTCTCCAAGAGAGATTTATCACAGCTATGTTATACAGCAATTTTAGGCTACAGTTCAGTGTCTCAGGAGATGAGCCATCTCCCTGCACTGACAATAACAGGACAGTAACTGCCTGGTGTAACCCAGATGCCTGGTTGTTAAATGGCTAAATTCAGGTGAGATCAAGCTCTTCTCACTCTACCAAACCTTGTGATAAATCTAGTCCCTGAATGTAACACCTTCCAAAACGTTCCTGATGAATCCTTTGAGTCAAAAAAACCCAACAGAGATGCAAAGGAAACATGCTGCAGTGAAATGACATTGAGTTGACTGAAGTAGCAAGGACGCTCGTTCTATAATACATAAGAGCACGTGGATTAAATGTAGCTGGAGTTGAAGCGAGAGAAATGTCCCTGAATATTCTCTGACAAGTGGGGGTAACATGCAGTGCAAGTGGATCTCTAATGTCATTACAACGTTAAATACATTTTTCTTTTCAACACTGTAAAGACTACCATGCACTTTAAATTGCTGGTGATGATATACATGATTGGTGCTTTAAACTGGCAATAGTTCTTTTCATCAGCCTACTGGATGGGGAAATCCCCAAGGTACAGGAATTTGGGGAATGGGTGGAGCTGCCATCCTAAAAATCCCTTTTAAAATCTTACGCACAAAATGTAGCTAGTTAACAGTGATGCACTTAGTAGTTGATTGCAGCTGGAATCTGATGGCATGTCAAACTTGAAAATTTATTAGCTATAACAGTCTGCTGCTCCTCTATCCCACTAAACTATCTGGATTTGTTTGAATACAGCAGCTGTTTCCTCAATTCAGCTGGTGCACGAAAGCTAATCATTTTCCAGTCCTCCAAAGAATCTTTAAAATCTAGATCAGGCAAAACAGGCGCTGCTGTTCGCTGTTGCCTCGTAGGAGCCTGAGCTGTATTGTAGTTGAATCTGGTTGGTTTTCTGAATGCGCTTCTGACTGAATATGGCTTTCTGGTTCCCGTTGTAACGACTCCTTCTCAGTCCTGCTGCACAAGGTCAGTATTTCTCCACCACACCAGAGTCTTTTGCCGGAGTCCAGTCGATCTGTAATCCTTTACTTACATTGTGACAATAGAAATAACTTACCTTTCTAATTAATACTTTAGTTCATCTGAATTCCCTTTTCCGTGATGGTAATGTAAACAATTCGGGTTAAATTGTAAATAGGTTTTGTGCCTAAAATGTAGACTATGTCTATGTTAAATACCAAGGGCCTTATATAAGTTTTATATGGCCCTTGACCCGTTATGTGGTGTTTATTAACAGAGTGAGCTCAGTAAATGGTTCTAAGGTTACTGCTTTGCCTTCATTCAGGCATCTGAAACGGGAAATAAGTACAATCCTATTTGAGTGCTGACAGCATCCTCTAGACCTGATTTGTCTGTGTTATGTCTACATAAATTCAGAGTAGCACTCTTGAAATCCAGACTTATACTGAAGTAATTAGGTAGAATTTGTCCCTTCATCTTTAACCTTGTGTACTGTTCATATCCTGTAAATTTAGAGGAAGCTGAGGTATAGGAGTCATAGTTAGGTCAAAACCCTAATATATAGTATGTCTGCCAGAAGCAGGTCTTGAGAGGAATAATGTGCATTATATATTTATGTGTATATAAATCCTTTTTCTCTTTTGAGCATATAGAAATCCTAAGCTTCTACTTTAGATATCTGAATCAGATGCCTATATGTAGGTACCAGCAACCTTGTAGATCAAACTAAAATGCTTTGTCCTCTGTAGATACACAGTTTAGTGAAGACTGCTGAGAACTTCTCAAGGAGACTCCATATTCTCGCAGCTGGATGAGCGGGCGGGACATCCCAGTTCCAAGCGGTTCTGTACATCCAGACCTCCTGTTCCTTCTGGCAGGTGACCAGAGTGAGGTGGTTTGGGTTTGGATCAAATGCAGTGTTGTGTGTTGAACAGAAGGAGAACATTAAGATCTGTTAGATCAATATGGTTGAAGGGTGGGATGGGAGGTGGCTCTTCTAAGCCAAAAAGTCCAAATGCTCTGACAAGACTTCTAAACTGTTTGAAGTCCACAGGCTTTTAGCATTGCCTTAATAGCACCCTGAATTTTACCCTAATGCTTGTTAGTTAAGATATTGCAGGGAATTATGGTTGCAATTGTAAATAGGTGGGAAGAGTCTGGACAAAGGTGCATTTGACCAGCCACTGAGTTTTTGAATCTAAATGCTCTAGATGGAGATCTGGCCCGATCTATATCAGTCATACTCATCTTCTATGCTCTGAATCATACCTGCTAGAAATGGTTTTTAAAATGTGTTCTAGGTGGAACACTCAGACCTGGGCATATGGTCACTATGAAAACAGTTGAGAAGAAGCTGATATGTGGGCACATATACCTATAGATAAACATGAACTGCCTTTGGACAAATGATGGACATGGAGAACCACTCTCCTATCCAGATCCGTGAAGATCAAAGGATTCAAAAATGGACTTAATATACTATCATTTTCTCAGATCCATCCAGAAAAGCTGTCAAAAAAAGCAAAAAAAACCCAAACTTGACTGCTAGAATTGCAAACTGCAAATGCAGTTGAAAAGCCTGAGATGGTTTGTGTGAAAAATTACTCTTCAGATGGCACCTTTTGCATTATTCTTTATTATAGGAGACATATCCTATAGATGTAATGAACAAAGAAAATGGAGTCCATTTGGGTTTGTGCCACCTATGAAGTAAATAACTCCACTTTTAAATCATAATCTGATATAGATGTAGGTATAGATGAAGGTCTCCTGGCTCTGCTGTAGCCACATCTTTGGTCTGTGTGTTGCTGAGACTCAATTTTTCTGGTTAGATTTCTTCTTCTGGCAAAGTAGACAGAAATGCCCATTTGTCAGCCCAGGGTTTCCAGGGCTTCAGACTTTGAACAAAGTTACTCAGATATCAGCTGTACCTGTGTGCCAGACGGACAGGAGGGTGGGGGGTTCCTCTGGGGGAGCTGGTACATACAAGCTCTTTCTCTGCTTTTTCAGAACAGGCTCCCAGAGCTGGATACTCTACCTTCTGCTGACTTCCCTTGCCACAGGCTTACTCCAGATTAGCACATGCATTGCTCATTCATTTTTTTTTTCTCCTGTGTTCTGCAATGGATACACATTTCAAGATACGTTTTTCACACCCATATTATTATTTTTTTTCTGCCAACCCTTCTCTGATATATCTCTGCTTTCCCCGTTGATGCCCCAAAGCAGAGCGTCACCAACCTATTTATATCAGAGTCTTGTCTAAACCATTCGGTGCTGAGAGTGTTTCAATAAGTATATTTTTAGATCTACTTACATGGACCAGACATCCACCTTTGGACCATATTTCCTATGAGCAAGGAGTTCTGGGGCAGCGTACGCGGGGCTCCCACACTGCGTATGTAACAGCTCCTGAGAGAGACCTTCAAACTTTGCAGTATTGCTCAGCCCGAAATCTGATGGTCACAAAAACACATCAAAGAAGTTTTAGACTCTTCTCAAAATAGTTTAACTTTACAAATTGGTTGGAGATAGGAGAAAGATGAAAACAGCAGCTGGCTTCAGCATCTGGTGCCACCTCAGCTGTGGATGCCAATTTGGGTTTGAACAAACGTGCCAAGAATTAGCAGAGGTAACGGCGAAGTTAGCCGGCCGTGCGCCTGGTTTGGTTGCTTTTGGTTTAGCTATTTTAGCTTGTCTCAGTTGAGTGCACCCTAGTACAAGAGCTTGGCTACACAGCTGCGTTAGCGTGGCTTAATGAGCTACGGCACTCGGCTCAGCTGGGGCTGCTTTAGCCCGTTGTAAACGTGGGGTAAAATGTGCTAACTTAAGCCTTTTTCTCTGTATATGTGCATGTGTGCAAGGGGGAGGGAAGAGAAAGGTGTGATTGTAAAGGACTGGCTGGCTATAAAACAGGGGTGAAGAGTTGCTGCCTTTTTTCTCAGAGGTGTTAAGCTTTTAAAAGTTTGGGAAACACTGGGTTAAACATGTGGCGTCTCTAAGAGCGAGCTTCCCTTGCGGGGATTTTTCTGTGTGGTTTCCATAGAATAAAATTAATGTTTCTCTGAGCTGTGTTAACTGCTTGGTGCAAATTCCCTCATTTTTATAAATGTTTGCTTCACAACCCTAGCAAGGTTCCTGTTAGTGACCAAAAAAGTCTTTTTTTTTTTTTTTTTTACACATACCAAATGATGAGGTTTCTAGTCGGAGTAATGACTCGACAGAAGCTAATGTGTCTGTACCTGCGTTTCACCCCAGAAGATTTATTTCTTCGTCTACAAATCACTGCTGCTAGGAACAGCTTTCTACACATAAAAGCTGTAATTGTTTCTTGCTTCTCCAGCAATACACAAGGGAAAACAATAGGCAAAATTGTTTTCCTTCTTCTCTTGAAAATATGTTTTAGTTAAAGCTCGGATAAACAAGCTGTTAAGTTATACTTCATAACTTATTTATTCTAAAAGCTTGAATATGTTTGTTGAATAATCACAAGCTCGCTAATAAAATGTGCTATTTAAATAGTAGCTGAACTGTCACTGAAAGCCACACAAAATGAAAAGCTGAAAACAAGCTTCACAGATAACGTGCACCTACCAACGATTTTGATGTTGTTGTTCTCATCGAGAAGAAAATTTTCGATTTTTAGGTCCCTGAAATGAAGACAGAAAGCAAACTTTAAGATGCCTGATGCCCCAGCTAAGCATTTGCAGATAGTTTTTAGCGAAGTTTAATTGAAATAATAACAATAGTTCTGCACAGCTCTGCCTACAATTGTAACAAGATCCTTATTCCTTCCTGAAGTTTTCAGTTGGGAAAAGGGAAACTTTCTGTATAAGTATATATTTTAAATAGATCATTCAGTTTAGGAATCGTCTGTTCTACTGATGTGTTTGTTTGGTTTTTTTTTTTAAAAAGAACAGCATTTATTTCTTCTTTTGAGTAAACAAAAGAAAGTTGCACGTACTTGGACCTGAAGTGCTTTTGTCTTTGTTTGAAGTACTGAGCACTGTTGAGTATTTCTGCCTTTTTTTTTGTGAGCAAATTTTGCCTGAGAGATATGAAGGGTGAGAAGGGAACTGGAAAGTAAGACCTTGCGGAGGAGGGGAGGTGTACCAAAGCTGGGTCGGGGACAGATACCCTGAAGGTGGAGACATCTCCGCAGTGATGTTTGTGTAAAACAGGGTCAACCAGTACCAGCCGCCCCCGGAGCAGGACGTAATTCAGAGCTGCAGGAAAAATGCAGTTAGCTGACTCAGGCGCGTACTTGCTTATTGTGGGAACATTTATATCCTTACAAATTAAAACCAAAAGCCGGAATATTGCTCCACTGTGGGGAGCGCCCGAAGTGGCAGCTGAAATCTTTCGCAGCGCGGGGGAATCCTCAGCCAGTGTAATTTGGGTGTTGGGAGGCGGTCCAGGAGCCTGCGATGCTCTGCTGACTCCCATCCCGGCCTCCCGCGTGCCGCTGGGGGCTTCCCTCGGCTCTGCGGGGGACACGGGGGGGACAGAGCAAGTTTCAGAAGCGGCTCCGGGTACGTGGATGTCCCTCCCACCCTCTCTGAAGTCGTGAAGCGCTTTCGGCAGCCCAAAGACCTGGGAGATTAGAGGAGGACAAGCCAGAAGGAGGGATGGGAACAAGGACGGGAGCAAGGAGGAAGGGCTGGGAGGACCGGTGCTGCAGGAGCAGCACTCCACTGCTGCAGGGGATTATAGTCCAGCGGTGTACCCGGTGGTCCCGATGGGTGGTTTTATCGGAGCGTCCTTTTATCTCCGTGGTTCTGGATGGGACAGCATTGCATTCGGAACCCTCTGCTGCCCCAGACTGAGAATGGGATGGAGACAGTTTTAATGATAACTTTTTAACTGGTTTTGATTTGAATAGCATGTTTTCTAGAGTGGCAAATAAACCAGTGCCCAAAAGCAGGGAGGTAGATTTAAGATAACTTTGTTCATAGCCTGTCCCTGTGGCATGACCCCGTGCGCTAAAACTGTGTGGTTTAAAACTAATTTGCCACTGCAAATCTGACATTTCTTTCGGATTTAGCACCCCACAGTGCACTCTGATGACTTCTACTACGCTACAATTAAATAATGTTACATTGGATTGCCACAACTACTGTTCTATAGGCTGAGCTGAGTGCTCACACAGTTAATAAAAATGTATGCTTTCTTGCCTGAAAAACCTGATAATGGTCACTATTAAAGTTTACATAGTGTCAGAAGTTATCTTGCATCAAGATACATCTTGGTTTTTTTTTTTTCCAAAGGAAACTTTCCCAGAAATCCTGTAAGTTTAAGCAACATCATGAATTTTTTCTCATTCCCATGGGGAATTCAGAGAGAGTGCCTAGAGGGCAGCTTGTGATGCTTCTCCAGGTCTTTGCTCCAGTAGTGATTCAAAAGGACATGTGACATTTTTATATGGGAGAAGGGAAAATATCCAGGAAAAACTAGGGACTGTACATACAAACAAGTTACTGTCACTTAGCAAGCGCCAGCTTTCGGAGTTGGTAGCGGACTGCGTGCATGCGCTAACCCAATCCAATCACGGAGTAATGTGATTTAGCTTATATGTCTTTATTTGAGGTTTTTAAGCTCAGCTGCATTACCTCACCACTTGGCCATGTCTAGAGCAGGCACAGGGATAGTTAGCAGAGCTCAGCTGATGAGTGTTAGCTTGTGAAACTGTTCAACCTGATCTTGTGCCTGAGCCTTCTTATATCTGGCACAGTAAAATGCAGTGTGCTGGATGAACAGGTAAGTGACTCAATCCTCCATCTTCTTGATCATTTTGGCAACTGTGGCCTCGAAATCAACTGTGATCTTGCATGGACAAGAAAGGTACTACCTTTACTGCGAAAAGTAGACTCAACCTTAATTTAAGCCATAAGGATTTGTTGGATCAGTGCTGATTTTATTGCTGAATAGGAAAAGTAAAGCTCAGGAAACAAAGTAGCTGTCAAAACATAGCACAGGATTTCTGATGAGTGATATTAATTTGGCCTAAAAATAGTTACAAAGGTAGCCATTTTTTCATCATGTATATTATTAGGACAATAGAAAATACTGCTTTTCTGAGGTCTATCCCAGGGTTAAAAATCAGGAATGCCCATAAGACACTTCTGAGCAAAACAAAATTAGATTAGCAAATTCTTAATCTCATCACTTAGGAATGAGATCTTGCAATCCACTGGGCTCCTCCATTCTAGTAAAATAAAGAGGCCCCAGGCATAGACCCAAGCGTTGGCACACAATTATCCACCTCATGAAATTATTACCATGATACCTGGTGTGATTTTACCGGCACCCTCCCCAGTAATGCCCTGACACCTGTGGGGTTCCAGGGAAGTGTGGAACAGCAGCTGTTCCCACCAGGCAGTTTGGGAACCCTCCTTTCCCTGTGTTAAAGCAATGTAAAGAGTTGAGCTTTGCTCAGTGCTTAGATGAGAAAATCAGATTGACTTTGTGAGGTAACTTTCCTATTTCTGTGCTCATCTTTCTGGAAACATTGATGCCTTCTTTTCAGAAGAGGATACACCCACAATCATCCTTGTCGGTTTAACGTCTGCAGTGAGTTACTATAAATCACTGCAGCTGGAGCTGAGTGGGGAAGCCCTTCCAGATCCTTCCCAGTCTGCTTCTGGTATGTGAAGGCTGCAGCTCTGAATCTCAAAGTGAGCAGCAGGTCATGAGTTGAGGTACTGCTGATTGAACCTATGCTTGTGATCGAGCAAGGTGGCTGTGCTCCTGCTGGACCATGCAACTTCATAAACCCTATGACAAGGTGCTTGAGAGCCAGGGATGAATTTTCCTTTGGTTAGGAGGGGTTCGATAGTAATGTAAGTTTCTGGAGCAGCTCACTCCACTTTGTACCTGGCTGGTCTCAGGATGTGCAGCAAAGTTTTCTCTCTTGTAAAGCTTTCCCAGCAAAATAGTACCAACAGAAGAAAAGTAGGAGACGACATCAGGCTGCTTCACCGCTTACTGGGAAGAGTTGTTTCCAAAAAAAAGAAGGGAAGAGGGCTTGAGAAATCAATAAGGAATGTTGTCATGGGAAGAACGTAAATGTTATGATTGTGGCCACTGAAGAAATGCTGCAAAATAGATTAGTTAGAGAACCAGCAAGGCAGGGATGTCAGCCTGGACTAAATGGGTGAAATCCTTTTGGTTTATTTTCTGGTGTGGTTTTCTTGTTTGTTTAAATTCTCTAGGTCAGATACTGACTATTTCTTTCTTGTCCATTCCTTATTAATTAACAAATGCAATATAATTAAGTGCTGGATTGCAAGCATTTCAAGTCACAAAGCACTTGTAAATTCTGAGCCATCATATTCAGAGCTTATTTGTTTCATGGTTACTGTAAGGATACAGTCAACTGGATTACTTGCTAGATCCTGGGGGCTTTCTTGATGAGTGCATTTACCATTTAAAATTAAGGATCTGATTGACCGTGGATTATTAAGTAAAACAGAAAACCAGTGGGAAAAACTGCTTCTTGCCTATTCTCCCACCTAAAATGGAAGTCCTTGTTCTGCTTCTCTTGGCATATGTGCCGAGATCCCTGGTGAGGGGAAGACAATCAACTCTCCTTGCATGGACTGCTCGGGTTCCTCTAACAGTGGCTGAAGTTATGATCTGTCCCTGTAATGCAAAAGCCAGCGTGGAAGGTCAGTGACCTGCTACAGACTTGGACCTGCAGGACCATGTCCTCTGCACAGCCACTGAGTTGTGATTCCTCAGTCTTCTGCCCTGAGTGATGTGTGGTTATTTCAATATGTTGTGGCTGATCAAATGAAATCAGTATTTATATGCACAGCCACACTGTAATATTTGAATTAGATACACATTTGTCACCAGCTAATTCTGAGATAATCGTGGCAAAGTATTAATTCGTTGCGCTCATCAGCTCTTATCCCTGGATTTTGTTACTATACTCCCCAAGGAGTGTGTAACAGCTTATCTTCTACCACCACTGAGAATAAAATTCTTTATTAATATGGGCTGAAAGAACATAGCCTTTTTTGCAACCCCTGTTCTTCCAAGGGAAAGTTAAAGAAATGCTCTCGGAGAAGAAGAGCACTCTATGTTATTGCGCACTTTCTTTTCTTACTGTTCTTCGGAAGAGGGGAAACATCTTACCTGTGAACAATCCCCTGGCAATGCAGGTGCTCTACTGCAGACAGAATTTGCCTGGTGTATCTCCTTACTTCCCTTTCCGCGAGCCTCTTTTTGTCACAAATTCTGTCCAGGAGGTCCCCGCCGAGGCACAGCTCCATCACCATGTAATAGGAGTTGTTGGTCTCCAAGGTCTCATATAGCCGAACAACATGGGGGTGCTTAATCATCTGGTGTATCCGTGGCTCGCGCTTCATGTTTTTTAAAACGTAGGAATCCTGCTTGGCTTTTCTCTTGTCAATGACTTTTATGGCTACCTAAATTGCAGGACATATGCAAATTGGCAACAAGCTTTGCAACCTGGAATAATTTTCAAAAGGATGGGGAGTAAGCTGACATGTGGGAGAAGCTGTTTTTGACGCGATGTTGACAGTCAAAATCCCCAGAGGGAGACATTCTCGATGGAAGAATACACTTTTTATTTCTCTCGAAAGCCAAAACAAGAAGGCTGAACTGCCATCTGATTGCATTAATAAATACGAAATATATGAATATAAATATATGAAATGTGCAAAGTGCTAAAAATCTCTACTTGCTTGACTGTTAACTACATCTGTGCTGTACCACATTGTTTCTTTCTAACATGTTCCCTTCTGACTTGATCGAAAAGCCATTCAAGATACTGGCTATAATGGGCTGGGATTAGGCCCTTTGCAGTTTGGGTGGCTAGTCAGCCAGTGAAGCTACTGAAGCCATAAGAAAATTAAAAATAAAAAAACCCCACTTGATAGTAATCCACCTTTCCGCAGTTACGTCTAGTGGTATGTTATTTTAGCCCAACTGAGCTAGAGATAACAGATGTTATCTGTATCCTGCCATATAAATGATTGCTGTTGGAGTGCCTGGCTTTTCCATAAGTGTTGTCCATAGCTTTATAGGTCAGATACATGGCACTAATTACTCAGTGAGGATTATCAGGGAAAGCAGATTTGAAATTGTCTTTATGCCATTATCCTATTCTCTTTCAGCGGGAGGACATCTTTGTTCTCTATATTGTTTTATAATTGTGAAAACAGTTGCACTCAGTACATATTCACACATGTGACTGATTATACATGAGCAATAAACTCAATTTATGAGGTTAATTTATGAGGATAAGGTTCAGAGGATAATTCACTGAGTAGATTGTGGTTTGCGGATTAAATGGTCTGAAATCCTCTGACATAAGTTAGTGTGAGGTTACTTGCGCTCCCTACTGCGTGGTACCCTCTCGCTAGGAGCTTACCTTCTCCCCCGTGGGGATGTGCAGCCCCTCCATCACCTTGGCAAAGGAGCCCTTGTTGATCATTTTGCCTACTAGGTAATTCCCAACTTGTTTGGAGTGAGGGAAGGTCTTCCCAGTCTCTTGGGGCATCTTGTTAAAACAAGCAGGTATTTTTATATCCTTTAAGTTTTTCTCCCATTCTGGTAATATCCCGTCCGAGTTGCCAGTATCTGTCATTTTGTCATCCAAGCCTGCTTTCATTGCTGCGGGCATCCCCGGAGAGTCAGATTCGTGTTGCTACTTTCCAGATGTAGCTTCTGATTCACAGCAGATCCAGGCATTAAGTCTGCACATCTTGTGGTGCAAGTGCCACCCCGCTGATCACACAGCAGCTAATCCTTTCCCTCCGGGACTCCGCGTTTGTCACTGATCTCTACCCTGGGCACGCAGATCTGCTCAAGCAGAACCAAGTGGCAGATTATTGACCTAACCTGATACGCGATGTCAGTTAATGCCCCGGAGCTGACGAGTCAGATGACACATAATCCCAGCATTAGCCTGGAATATACCGCTCTCTTCCTCCTACAATAGTTCCCTAAGCAAGTTGCACCAAACTAAACCGAGCCCCGGTTTTCCTTGCACGCGTGTTGCTGGTGTGCAAGGGCACAATTTATTCTAAAGCCACCGTGGTACCTGGCATGAATGCAAAGCTGAGTCACGTACCTGATGCTGTACAAGCATTTACGCATTTGCTGCGTAAGGCATATAAATATATATGCACTTGTAGCACATTTAAGTCCCAGGTTCTGGCCTGATTCCAGGTCAGGTATCTTGCATTTCCAGGGACTTGGTTCCTGTTCTGTAAAATGTAGCAGTGGGGACAGAGAGACAGAGTGAGTGTGTGTGTGTGTGTGTATGTGCATGTGTGTGTGAAAGAGCATTTTCCTCCTTACAGCAATGACTAATAAAAAGAAGAAAAGAGATTTTTTTTTTTTGTTCTACAGCTGTTGTCTATCTGTATCTGTCTTCATTACCTGGGTTCTTTCCAAAGTTACGGAGAGAGAAAAGAGCCTTTCCAGAGAGTGCTTTCACATACCTGCAATTTGAGCTGGGAGTTGCCATCTCTCTCCACTGACTACAGTGGAATTTTAGGGAACCAAAACCCTTCCCATAACTTAGTGCGATGACGAATCCTTTCTCCACTCTTTGTCACTTGGAGCGGAACAATAAGCGGCGTCCTTCTTGCCTGATTTGACTTGTGAAGCTCATGAAGGGCAAAAATTTGCCAGGATGGGTGAAAATGAGAAGGATGTTTTTTTTAAAAAAAGTGTTTACAATCCAAAATGGATTTACTGTACGCTTTAGAGTTCAAACTCTTGTGGGCGAGTCCAGTGCATCACCATCTGCCTGCAGCTGCTTGCAGGCACAGGCAGCCCCTTGCCTTTTAGTGTCGAAGTAAAAGATGTCTGAGTAAAGTGTCTAAGCTGATCAGGTTTCATCTTCATAACATACTCAGTTATCGCACTTTGAGCTATATCAGTTGCTCAGCTGGAATGGGACTTTTCTTGCTTTTTCTACGCCTTAAAGAAAGCCAGAAACAAAGGAGACGTGGTTTTCTGAGGGAAGAACGAGGAAATTCTCCTTGATTTGTGCTTACTATTTGCTCTGCCTCCTTCCCGTCTTCCTAAACCACTGTTCATCAGCTTTCCCACTAAAAACAAGAAAATAAAAGTGAGGGGAACCACTGTATGGAACAGAAACCCCATATTTCTGGCATATTTCAGAAGAAAGGAAAAAACCTCTTTAAAAATATAACAAACATTTAAAACATGATAGCTAGCTAAGTTAACTATTGCTATTTTTGGGGAAAGTCCCAGCCTGACACCTTGAAAAATGTTGAAGTCGAAAAGCTTCCAAATACCTTTCAAAGTAATTTTTTTGAAACAGTGGAGAATTAAAAAAAAAAAAAAGAAAGGAGCAAAAGAGAGTCCACCTCTGTGTTAGGGAATCCATGACTACTGATCACGAGCCAAATGAAGCTGAAATCCTGGAAGCGGAGGGAGCCGTTTGCCAGCGCTAGGAGTGTCTCTGCTCTGTGATACGGATGCTCTGTGATATGGATGCTCTGTGTTGTGCTGTACTGCAATGTGGAAAAAAAGGGGGAGGAGAGACCCAATAAAGCAGATCTCTGATTGAAGAGAGAGGTCAATAAGGAATAAGGAGGAAGGGTTAGCACCATAGAAGGAATGACCACCTTAATGGCTTAAAGAACCTAACAGCCCTCCTCCCCAAAGAAGCCCTGGGCTAAACCGGCACATATTTTTACCACCTTGCACTCGCTTGTGGGGGTGGGAGGGGAAGCAGTTGTGCTGCCTTGGGAAATAAAAAAAAATAATCAAAGCAACAAAACCCCAGATCTGAAGAAGGTGTATAGTTTTCTTATCAGCAAGTGAAAAAAAGGTTTTTTATATAAATTGGAGACTAACTCCAGGTTTGAAAAGACAAATTTTGCTTTATCGCTCCATATTCTTAGTACCCTTCTAGCAAAACTGAAATGAAAGTGTTTCTCATGATATCTGTACTACTGATCCAGAAAATATGAGGCCGTGTGTGTGCAGGAATTAACTTTATGCGAAGGCCAGGCTACTTAAACACCCTCATTGCGTCCAGCAGAAATAAAACAGCACGAGCTGGAATTTGTCACTTTGCCGTCACCATCTTGGATTTCCTCCTGTGAAGCAAAATCCTGACTGTGGCCGCATCCAAAGCTTTTCTTCTCTCACATTAGAGATGAGGCAACATGGTCCTGGTTTCTGGTTTTTGCCATGAAGCCTTGGCTTAATGAAAGGGTAGGTTTTACTTCTTGGAGTAATTTTTTTTGAAGTCCTAATTTATACTCTTGTGAATACTGCCAGTTTTGTAATATCTAGTGTGAGATTTTTCAAGAGGGCCAAAAAGTCAGATTCTTAGAGCTGTGAAGTCCCACTGATTTGACTCAAGAGTTCCCCCAAAGCCTGGCTCTTTGTGGTCGCAGAGCACATGCCCTACCTAACCATGTGCTTTCCACAGGCACTGAGGGCATGCCGACCTGCTCGGGGGCTGTGTTGCTGTGTGGGGGCAATGCTATGGTGGTCCGGGAGACAAAGCTTGTTAGTCAGGAGGCAGCATCCCACCGGAGACAGATCTCGTTAGCTGGGAGGCAGCATCCTACTCTCAGGACAAAAGTCAGCTTCTTCTCCTGGATAGACATTGTCATAGGGATGTACCGGCACACACAGAACTAGTGCAAACATCTCTTTTCCAAGAGTGGTGCTTAATGCATGCATATTCTTAGGTGCTTTGGCAACTCTCCCCACTCCCTTGACTTTT
The DNA here is from genome assembly GCA_008711295.1 of Anarhynchus alexandrinus. Classification (NCBI taxonomy): domain Eukaryota; kingdom Metazoa; phylum Chordata; class Aves; order Charadriiformes; family Charadriidae; genus Anarhynchus; species Anarhynchus alexandrinus. The sequence continues at coordinate 2,951,494 of VUYV01000073.1, forward strand.
GACTTTCCCACAAACCATCTGCCGTCTGCTGCTTGAGGTACTAACGGTGCTGGCTTAGGTCCTGAGCTTGGCCAGCTTTGGAGGACTTGAAGGTTGTGAACAGTTCATATTTCCCCATGGCTTAGGTTACCTGGGTGTAGGACGTAGGCTCAGCGGCTCCTTTTGACTGAAAGCTTTTCAAGTTTCGTGCTGAGAAGTGGGGATTTCCTTTTCAGAGAAGGAAATCCAAGATGGTGGCATCTAAATGTGGTGAATGGAGCAAATAAGGGGAAAAGAAATGGTTTGAAGACATGGTAGGAGGAATTTCATCTAAGTAGTAACCTCACAGTCTGTATTGTAATAACTCTCAGATCCTGGAACCACTTCAGTCTGTGTTTTATAACGTACCTAAGACATGCCCTTATTGCACTGCAACACCTGCCATATTGTAAGTTATTTCTGACTTCTCATATGCTTTTTGGCAGCCATGGAGTTGACTTTAGAAGTTACTGCATGTGCAAGTTCAGCAGCTTTTCTGCAGGATTTACTTACTGCCACGTGTTAAGGGGTTAAGAAGGTATGCACTCCACGGCAGGCCAGACCCTCCTCCCAGAATGGTGTAAATCAGGGATTACTTTCTTTCAAGAGTCATAGTCCTTCCTGAGTCAAAGAGGTGATTATTCTTCACAACCAAGAGACGACTATTCTTCACAACTAAGAGACCAGTGGAATCAGAAGCATATGGGTTATTATTTTCTTGGTATCGATCTGGTCCAGCACTCACACGAGCGAATGGAAATATTTCTTCCACCTTCATAAGGAGTTGGATCAGGCTGCAAAAGCGCAGAAGACTTTGTTCTCCATAATACATTAAATTTTAATTCATGTAAGTTTATTTCCAAGATGTCACTTGTGAACATGTTTTACTCGCACGATCCACATAATCCACCACTAAATTTATTTCTGATTCTGCACTGATTCCTTAGGCTACCTGTTAAATTGAAAGAAAGATGACTAGGTTTACTTTGCAGATAGTCTTTGTCTTTTTGCCATGCAATATATGCTTACCAGATTTGCAAAAATTTTCTCATGTGTGCGGATATTTATTTTCAGATTATTTTCCATTTCTAGGAAAGAAATCCTGCACCTTTTATTAATTGTCCATGAGTACTGATTCATGGCAGATTTTAGATGGGGTATTTATGTCAGATCTGTATTTCCAACAAACGAGGGTCTTTGTTTCTCAGGCATATTGGCACCTTTGACCTAGTAACCCTTACTTGACTCCTTGAGGTAGCCTTTATAGTTTCTTTCATGTTTCAGTATTGTGTCTGATTCTTGCACGTATGTAAGAATATGAAAACCAAAAATCATCCATATTGGGTTAGACTGAAAGTCTGTCTAGTCAGTGTTAAGTCTTTGAGCGTGGCCAAAACGAGATACCTGGAGTCAAGCATGTCAGGTGAAGCCTATATGATACCTCCCAGTAATAATTCCCAGCTCTAACCACTTGCTACTCAGGGATTTCATAAGCTTCATAAGATGGCTTCCGTGGACTCTGTAAATTTCCAACAATATCTTTCAAACCCTATGGATACATGTAGCTTTTATCTTTAAACCCAACATATTCTTAACTGTTACGCTATGATGAGACGTAAAAGTCCTTCATCTATGGGCAGACCTTACACAGGAATGGCAGAAGCATCTCCGTAACCTACTTCCAATTTGGCTTGAAGGAAATAGTGATGGGAGAAGCAACAGTAATTTCCAAAATCCAAATCATATTTGGCATCTACCACCAAAAGTGCCCACAGATTATGTTTATACCCGTCTTTTGGAAACTGAGCTCAAATGTTCAGCTCACTGCGTAAAGACACTAAGGATTTATGGTCAGAAGTGCGAGGTGGATTCAGGTTGCTGATAAAAGTGAAGAGTTTCAAAGCTTTTTGCTGAAACTGGAGTTCTTTTTCTCTTATATCACTTTACTTTTTTTTTCTGTTTCAAAATTGCTCAAAATATTTTGCATTAAAAAACCATACATACTGGGCAGCAAATCTATAAATATCTGAACTTGTGTTGTCACAACAAAACTGATCGGTTACCAGATTGTTAAAGGAAAACAACTGCAAGCAGAAAAAATTACAAATCTGCAGGGGATAGAAGAAAGTTATTTCAGAAAAGAACAAAAAATGGAGTAGCTGCATGTACCATCACAGTTCAAGAGAGCATGGAAATTATTGAGCTGGTTAGTATCATGTGATGCTATGTAGAGATATCATGTGATATCTATGTGGTATCTATGTAGAGAGCAGTAAGGAACAGATAGCCAGAAATAAACAATGCAGTAAACCAAAACATTTGTGCATTGCCATAGATGGGAAAACACAGACACACAAAAAGTATTGTACTGCATCACCCCCAGGATGGATGAGGGTGCAAATGGACAGAAAGAAGGGAAGCAGACCTCTAAGAATGCACCATTAGACAATGCCATGCTAATTTCCAACATTACCCGATTTTGCACAGCTTAACTTTCAAGGCCAAAATTAAAACTTTCAGCTTTACTCTCAAAAACATAAGCATCCAGTGCAGACTGCAAAGAGCTGGGTGGGTTTGTTTTGGGTTTGGTTTTTTTTTTTTTTTTTTGTGACTGGGGCAAGACACTCATCAAGGTGACTGCAAAGACCACAGCATCTGGATTGTTTTATTTGTTTACCTGTAGCCTGATGAAGGACCAAACTGTTACGCATTCATGAAAGGGGTCATTGCTGTGGGTATTTATTTACTATTTGACCTCTTTGGCATCTCCAGCTGTCTTTGGTGGGGTTAAGTTAAAGCATAAGACACCTTAACTTTGTAATTTACAATTAGGTGTCCTCATAGGAGGCAGTAAAGGGGCTCAGTTGCCTAAACTTAGGCACCTAATGGTGTTTGAATTGCTCACAGGTATCCTATCATCTTTCAGCTTTTGCTCAAGACGGTCGCAGGTATCCCTGGGATCCCGCATCAGATCTGCCAGCCCCATGAGGGTGTCTAGGATACCATGGGGCATCTCAAATGACACTGGTCATCTACATTAGTCAGTTGGACTGAGCTCTTGGTGACCAGCTAAGGATTAGATGAATCACTGCCAACGCTTGTCCAACTGTACTAAGGTCTCCACCAAGTACAGTGGGAGCTTTGACCCTCCTCTTGCCCACAGACACTGTCATGTAGATCCTTCCATGTAGGAGTTTTGACCTCAGAGAGAAACCACTCCTCAGTGTGCTGAGCCCGTGGGTGAAGATAGTTCTGTGCCGTTGATAGCCTGTTAATTTTAAAACAGCTTTTATCACTGCGTCTTTGTAAAGTTTTACATGTAACATTATGATTCTCAGCAGCTTGATGCCTTCAGGAGACAACGTTGTATTGCTGGCGTTATTCATTGATTAGATAAAGTCAGATCTCATTATTACCTTTCTTCGTTAATGCCTTTTGGAAAAGGAGAGATATGCTCATTTTTTTGTGATTTTATCTTTATTGAACCCAGGGGAAATCAACAGTATCAAACTGAAATTCTTAATGGACTGAACTTGGAATGAACTCTCTTTTTTGACAATTTTTTGTTGTTTGTTTTATATTTTCTTTACTGCTCTGAATATAAGAAAATGATACTGTTATTGTCTGGAGCCAGTGGTAATGGGCAATTTTTTTCTCCCCTAAAACTCTCAGTATAGGCCTAACACTGTCCTTGCTCAAGTCAATGAAAAACTACCTCTCACTGAAATGGGAGCAGACTAATGCCGATAAATAGTCCTGAAATCCCACTGAAGATGGGTGGAGACCATACCATTTCCTGATACACTTTAATGCAAACATATGTTGGACCTTCAGTTAATAATGATCACTGGAGACCAAGAGAAGGGTGGACAATTACAAAAAAAAATAGTTTCTTAGATATTTTGCTTGTGTTCACACATTTAATATACTGCTGGCGGCAAAGAGGCAAATGGGAGCCATTAATTTGTATGATTGTGAGATTTCTTCTTATTTTTCTTCTTTCTTTCAGCCCTCACCATCCAGAGTTTCCAAGCATGCAGTACCGTGTAGGAGTGGTACTATCTGTCCTGTGCTCAAGATCACCGACATACTGAACATATAAGGGCCGCAAATGGTACAAGATCGATGCTTGTTTTTGTTATGTCAAGAATCCAAATCATTACTTTGTATTACAGCGTCCATGTTCTTGCTTGTCCATCTACCAGCTGAAGTAATAGAGTTCGGTACTGAACTGCATCTTCTGTTTGCCGAATTATCTTTTGCAAGCCATGTAACATGCTGTTTACAGGTTGCTTTTTTACAGTGGCGTTGTTTTGAGGACAGCTGGCCACCATGTGCGTGGTCATTGACCACAGGGAAAAATGAAAGCTGAAGAGATCTTTGTCTTTGCCAGCCCCACAATTTCTGAGTGGGTGAGTTCCCTATTGTGATCTTACAAATGGATAACCAGTGCTTTGGTGATAGCCAAGCTTCTCCAGTGGTACGATTTCTCAGGCAAGCTGGAGTCTAGTCACTTGTACCTGGCTGAAGTGTAAGGAGCTAGGAGAAAGCATGAATCCTTGGTCTTACTGACACCTGGTTCCTGCAGTGGGAAAAGAGGGTCCACCTTTTGGGTTTCCTTCTTACTGAGGGGTTAATCAGTCTGGAAGGAGACAGCTCTTCTTGTCCTTCCTCCCAGATGAGAAAAGGAGAGATGTCAATATTGTGTGGGTGATCTAATGAAAACATCTACTCCAAAGAAGCAACATGCAACTTTCATAGTATAAACTAAGTTCTCTATGAAAAGCTGTGGAGGAATTTATATAGTGTGTTTTTTTCTTGACTATCCCCATTTTCCACAACTTTTTTGATGACAGGTTTACAGATGTGAGAGAATCTTTTGCACAGCTGTGCTTTCCTTCCCTTAGGATGCTCAGCATGGTTTGCCCAAAGGTGCAGTGTCAACTGAGAATCCAGTGCCGTATATCACAGAACCATGAAATAGATGCGTTTGGAAGGGAACTCTGGAGGTCATCTCGTCTAACCTCCCTGGACAAGCATGGTCAGCCAGAGCAGGTTGCTGAGGATCATGTCCAGTGGGGTTTTAATTAAGGAGTCCATTAAGGGACTAAACCAGAACCAAAATTGTGCTTGACCACTTAAAAAGGAAATGAAAAGCATTAAAAAATGTAAACTCCCACAGCAGACGTGAAGACCAGTAAATAGATTAGGAAATGCTGTAGGATGCATGGTCATTACTTTAATAATAATGAGCTGAAGAGTCTAGACATACCCTTCCACTTGCATATGTGGGGGATTTTATGCTTTTGCTTGTATAGTTTCTTAGGACAATCACAAAATTTGCTATAATAAATCTGTGAGAAAAATTCCTTTGGTAGGAAATAAGGTACACAAAAATAATGGGGCTCTTTCAGTGCGCAGCACCTTTTAAGAAGTATTTCTGCTTTTTAGTTAGTTAGCCAGGATTTTTATTACTAAAGAGTTCAAGTGTTTGAGCAGTGCTTTGGAAAGAAGTTCTAGACCTGTAAGAACTGCAAATGTTTGGCATGATTTCTTCAGCCTTCATATTAATTTCTCGGCAGCTGCTAAGTCAAGAATATCCACAGGATATCTAGACAATGTGAAAGCAGTAAATCTCTGATCAAATGGAGCCCCAGTTGGAAGACTTTGAACTGAGGAAAGAAGTGTCTTGCAGGGTAGTGCTGATGACATCCCACTGTCTGATAGCACATATTCCTGCAGGAGCAGTTGCTGAAATTAAAGAGGGTGAAATAGGAGTCACAAGCTTCAGTATGGTGGAACCCTGCACAACACATCAAGAGCTGGGAGCACCGTGTGCCCCCAAATTAAAACCTGAATCCCTGGTCCTACTTTGCCAACAACTGAAATGGGCATTAAGAAGCATGTAAATAGCAGCAGACTTGGTGCAAATAGTAATCGGGTGCAACGTGTCCCAGGCTGTGCAATTCTTCTTTCAGAGGTTTTGGTTATTATGTGAGATTTCACCAAACCAACTGCAGTTAGCGATATAGATCCCAACCTGAGTAGCCACCACCCACTGTTATTTGTAAGACTGGAACAAGGTAGGATTTTTTAAATTAAACAACTCTTCAGTAGGCAAATACTAAACTGATGTTTCATGGGAATGTACCAATTCCCATGAGAATTATTTCTGTCCTCCAGGGTAGAATTTGATTTGAAAATGAAAGAGAAATTACAGGACCAAGCAAATAACGATTTGGTGGCTAAAGCTTTCCTATGGACTGTTGGAGACACCTACCTCCTGAGCCCTCCAAAGTCCTCTGGCACCCAGAGAAATGCTTTAACAGCAATCGTGGGGAAGCTGCCCCACTTCTGTAAACGAATGAAGGTTCATTAAGACAGAAAAGGTGAAACTGGATTACTCGCTCATTGACTAAAGCATTGTCTTGGATAAAAGAGCAGCTGGAAATGGAAGGATTTGGACTTCAGTTTCTCTTGTCCCAGCCCAACTAGTGGCTATTGTGTTGGTCTTCTCCTTGAGCTCCGTTCTTGTCATAGACAACATTTCAGGGATTTGGTGGCATTCTAATGCAGAATGAGATACTTTTGTTTTCCACTGTCTTGACAAAGTCGTATGAGGTGAGAAAAACATCTCCTGCTCAGTTCTGATGAGCCCAAGCCCAATATTGGCAAGGTCTTACTCCCCTGAAGTTAGACATAAGCCTCCCGTTGACTCCACTGGGAGAGGGTAATTTCTTAGGAATCTACTGCTCTGTAGAAAAATTGCATTCTTTTATTTTTTTCTAATTATCTGGGACTCAGAAAATTGGGCTGTTCAAGGGTGATGTGCCTTCCTGAAAAGAGATCCTGCAGACACATCAAGAAATGCAACTGGAGTGAAAGGGGTACCAAGGTTAGATGTCAGGGAAAGGGTCTCGCTGCATTAAGGCTGTCAGGCTGAGCTGTCCTTTGCTCCTTCCTAACCATGGGCTGCAGAAGACAGCCTCAGTGGAGGTCTCCATCCTTTACCCTGTCTTGGTATGTCTTTTTTACAGGCTCCCTTGTAGCCTACTGTAGCCTTCACAAGCATGAGTATGAAATCTCTGAACAGCACTAAAATGGTAAAAAAAAATAAATGACAAAATATTAACCCCTTCTCTGTGTGTCTTATTTGGGCTGCCCCATTACCACCTTTCCATTAAATTGATTGCTTTTTGAATTTGAAAGGAAGAATAAGGATTAAAGAGCATGTCACCATGTAATTTTATTTATTTATTTATTTAAATTGACAGCTGCAGAATTTGGTACTGACGAAGTGAGCAACAGGAATGAACTGGAGAGTAAGGCCTACTGTGTAGCTCTATTGACAAGATGTCAGGTTTAGCTGGCCTGAATTTTTTTGTACCGTGACAATATACTGAGACCATGACAGGGGTGTCCATTTCAGAAACAGTGATAAGAAGGAAGAGGAGAAAACCTTTTTTCTCCCTAAGAACCTATGCGGAATGCATAGTTTGTACTGCCTTTGGATTCTCGATCCTCTCTGGATCAATAAATTAAGTAACACATCAATGCCAGATAGCAAATGAATCTCTGCAAAGGAGAGCTCCCCCCTGTGGGTTTCTCTTGTGGCATGAAAAGCGTTTGATCTAGTTGTGCTGTCATAAAAGATAAGAGCTACTTCATCATCTTTGCAGATTTTGATTTACTAACTAAAACTGATGGGGTACCTGTTTCTCAGCCTTAATCTGAGATGGTACGTATTTTATTTTATTTTATTCCTTCGTTAAAGGGTTTGCTTCTTGGTGAAGAATAACAAACTGAGAAGTAAATAGTTGGAGCATTTGTGGCGACTGGTCTTTGAACAGGCACTGCGACGGGCCGTGCTCTGCCGGCAGCGGAAAGGCAAACCAGGGCAGAAGAATGACTCCTGCAAAGCCTTCCTTGTGCTGAGAGTGTTTGCCAGGGCCAGGCTTTGTTAAATCAATACCGGATGCAGGATTTTGGAAACGGTTAATACTCCTCATGCCTCATCAAACGGAGCCCTGTGCATGGCCTCCAGAAAGAGCCGGGGAGCTCTGCCTGCGGAGCGATGGGCAGCAGTGTCTCCTCCGTTGAACTCCAGCACGGGATTTCTTACACTCAGCAAGGTAATTCCCCGCTGATTTATATTAGGAATACTGTCTGGGAAATATCTGGTGCCGGCCGGGGGTGCCTAGGCTTTCGTGCATACGCCTGTGGTTTTGCCTCCTAAAACACCTTCCCCCAGGAGATCTGGAGCTGCGTTTTCTCCCCGGCCCTTGGCTGGAAATCAGTCCCCTGGGCTCTGGGGTGTCCTCGGGGCCGGTGCTGCCGCAAGAGGGAGCGAAGCTGCTGGGGAGGGCCAGGAGAAGCCTCCGGGCGAGCGGAAGGCATCCTTTAAAAAACGCCCAGCAGGGAGGGCAAATCGTTTGGCAGGTTTGTGAAAAAGTGAAGGCCTGCTTGAGAAGAGGATGGGGCAGGAATATGGTTTTTTTTTTTACAGAGGGAAAGGGATTTTTTCCCTGTTCGCCAAGTCAAGGGTGAGGCACGGGTTGGTTAAGCCCACAACACCTTCTAGAAGGATAATTTTGCATGCTACAGCTGCGAGGTAAACAGCATCTGCATGTAACACGTGCAACAGCGCTGGCGAGTTGCTTATAAATCAGATAATTAAAGATGTAGCTGACTATAATGCCTTGAAGGAGGCTCCGCATTGGGCAGTGACTTTTATTTACAATTTAACAGTTAAACATATTATACTGCATAAACCTTGAAATGGCTTGATTATAAAATGTGTTTTGGAAAGTCCGTGTGCCTTCCCCACAGAGTGCTAAACCTGGTGAAAAATGGGTAGCATCAATAAACACCAAACCTTGTACCAATAAATGTGTTCCCTTCATTACTGAAAGAGCCCAGAGCTATGGAGGTATAAAAGACCCCATTCTCCCCTACAGGGGAGTAACACATGTAGGGTAGAGGAAACTCAATGAATTTCAGCGTGCAGTTTCCTGCTCGTTCCTCCATGGGAGGGGGATGGGTAAGGACTTTGGGCTTGCTTTCTCCATGGGACAAAAAAACAAAAAAAAGAGCTGCCTCCCTAATTTACAGATGCTGGGAAACCCAAAGAGTCAGGAACATCTTTTCTAGTTAACTGTCCTACAGACTCTGCTTTCGCACTTGTCCTTAGGTACCCCTCACAAGGGCATTATTTTAAAAAGTCAGGCAAATAAGTTGTGTGTTCCGATCCCGTCGTTTGCACGAGAGGGGTGGGAGCTGTGCGTCCGTGCAGCGCTCCAGGCACCCTGGCAGACCTTCACACTGGCACAAGGTTTGGCCGTAAATTGCAGCCTTTGAGTTCTTGCAGCCCTAAGAGGCAGTGGGAGATCTGCTATGTTTTCAGAATAAATTAAAATTGCATTGTTGACATGAAATTATGCAGGATGGTTATAATGCTCCCTATATTGCGTGTGCTTTATGTGTGTACATATGTATACACAAAAATGCAATACGTGTAATTTCTCTGAAGTTTCTGGAGAAACCCATTTGTCTGATGCAGATAAGGTACAGTAGCACTTGTTGATTCGTATCACTACAGCAATAGCTACCTTCATCAGCCCAGGAACTGAACTCGGGGACTGCCCCAGACCCAACTCCGTGCGCGTGAAGGTGTCTGATGGGAGGCAGATGCTGGCCCTGTGAAGGACATGGAGAAGACTTTGACAATCTGGTCCACCGTTTTCTCTCCTGGCTGGGAGGGTGTTGGGTCTTTTCCACCTTCTCCTCCATCCTCTTGCACTCTGCAAAGCTGGATTCCAGTCAGACCAGGGTAAAATTGGGGTACGCTGCGGTGGCTGAGTTCCTGAATTGTTATTTTTTGCAGCAACATTTCTTCCCCCAGTTGGCTCAGATCTCAGTTTGAGCCTAAAGGACATCTTTTCTCAGACTTTGAATCAGATCCAGAGGTGGGTCTATACATTGTCCGTGTGTGCGTGTTGTATTCTTTTAAGTACCTGCAAAGTTATGACAACCTTAGTCTTTTCAGAAAATTATTCCCTTTGTCTTAAGTGGCTTTTTTTTTTTTTTTTTACCTGAGCTGTAACTTGAATAAGGATTCCCCCATGCAGCTTTATCCTTAGTCTGGAAAAACTGGTTGAATTTGCTTAGTTTGTTTTTGATTAAGCTTTCTGCTTTTTCACCTGACTTTCTCAGACACAAATCCCAAGCAAAGCGTGTTGGCAGAAGTGTCCCCCACCGCGCCTGTGTGCAATCGCTCTGAAAAAGCCAAGCAGGAGCCTCCCCGCTCGTGACAGTTGTTGCAGACGCATTGCCCCTGTGTGGCAGATGAGAGAATAAACAACATATGGGAGATGCTGAGCGCTGCTCCAGCGCTACGGCAACGAGCACAGGATAAGAGCCCCTGTAAAACAAAATAGACTTTTTGCCCTAATCTGTTTTAAAGTGCCGTAAAATTACATTTATTTCAGGCACATTTCCTTAGCCCTTGTTTTCATTATGTTGGTCTTGAGGATTTAAGTCTGTGTATCTGAGCACAGACCCCATGCAGTCCCCCAGATAATCAGAAAGATGCTTATCCTGAAAATTCACTTGAGCTGCTGAATTTCACGAATCGGCTTTTCCTTTTGCATACCAGGGCTTGCTTTCCCTGTACCGCAGCGGCAGCCTGTGGCTCCTAGCTATAGCTCGTGTTTGCCCCCCAAAATACGCTGGGGGCTGCTCTGCAGACCCCGGTGCTGTCTGTGCCTCGAGCCCCCCGCCCAGGCTAGGAGGCTGCTCGTTCCAGGACGTGCCGTGACGGCTGTTTTATCCGGGCAGGAGACACCCTCTCCAGTGAACACTTCAGAACAAGCGTGCTCCCTTCAGGAACAGTCCTTTTGTTGCTAAATATCTGACAAAGTTTTAAGAACTTATTATTTTGGGCTCTTAACCCACTCTGGTAGTGAAAGCACGAGTGGGGTAGCAGGGATATTTATTTGTTATGTGCCCATTGCTGTAGACAGCTGTAACAGTTACAATAACTTTGATCTTTTGTTTTCCCCGCTTGGAGAAGTCCTCATTACCAAAACATCACCTCTGACCTTCTTTTATATTTTCAGCGTGCGTTTTATTAACTCCTTTTTTCTTTTTTCATATGGGACATGTGGTGTCTGCCACTTGGTACAAAGGAGACAAAGTTTGCAAAGTTTCTGATGCAAAGAGCAGCAGTGAGGAAGCTGGCTCCTTGCCAACAGTATGTGCCCAAAAAAAAAAAAAAAGTATTATGGAGAGGGGTGAATTAAATCTGTGCATACAGTGTCAGACTTTCTTTGGGCTCACTGCTGGGACAAGCCTATCGCGCTTAATGGGATTCAGCTAGGGAAAGCGGAGCGCATCCTTATCCCACCCCGTGCACGCACTTTACGCAGAGATGATTAATTTCAATCAGTTGCCTGCGGAATTTATTTTCGCAGCACCTCTTTACTTCTCAGGCTGAGAAACAAGGCATCCGGCCCTTCCCTGCCAGTAACACTGGAGGTTTTGCGCTTATTATGCATTTGGTGAAACAGTATGCGACAGTGAAAATTTACTAGATGTTGCAGAAAGAAACAAGGGAAAGTTAAAGCACAGCCTAGAAAAATAAAATGAGTACTGTTTGCGTGTACTTTTATTGATTTCTGACAGCCATGTTATTTTCGGGGACGACAGAAGGGAAAAGAATTTCAGTCTTTGAACGGATGAGTGATATACTACCCCCCCCTTTTTAACTAGTCTTATATATTTTATTTTTTTTTGTCCTGGTGTGTGCATGTGCAGAAGGGTGTCTACCTAATTGGCCTCAAGAGGGGATTAAACTAAATAAAATCATGGTCCACAGGGGGCCTCTAAATATGGCTTTTTAATTTGAAAATTTTTGTGGGTTCCAGTGTAATTCAAGCTTTTCAAGCTTTATTAGTGCACAGTCGTTTGTGCAGCTTGCAAAGCTCCCATCTCGGCGAGTTTGATATGCCTGCCCCCCCCCCCTGCTCAAGCAGAAGACGGAGCGCTCTCTTCAGCTGCGAAACACACTCTGTGACATAACAAAAGCCCTACTGTAAATAAAACACATGTTAATAACAGTGGCGGGAGACGGCAGAAACCGGCAACGCGCATCCAGGCAGCGACGCTGCTTGAAAGTGGTACGAAAGGGAGGTAATGACAGTCAGCAAGCATCTCTCTGCTCTGCCTGCGACAGAGGCGCTGGGAGCAGATAGGAGTAAATACCAGGAATTTTACATGTTCGCTAGTAATAAAAGTCAAAATATGCAGCTTGGTGTAACTAATTGCTGTGGAAGGAGAACGAACCAATAGTGCTCGTTGCTGTGAAACTGTTAATGGAGAACTTATGGAGAGAAAGTCCAAGTTCTCTCGTCCAAATTGGAATGTGAAAGAAATCTGTTGGAAGGTGATGACAGAAATGAAGTAAAACAGTTGTTTCCTGATCCATGTGCCAGATGTGTCACATACTGTGATAAATAAGATCTGCATCTTACACTCCAGAAATTGGGGAATATTACAAGCGTTTATTATAGTGAGGTACAAAAAAATGTACTTGAAATGCTTTGTTTCTCCTGGCACCAAGCAGTGAGAAGTTATTGCACAATGCCTGGAGCTGCTAATTCTTTTGTTTAGGTTCAATCCAACACAGCCTATTAAAAGCTTAAATTCAATTTTATTGTTAAGGTATTTATTAACTGATTATGAAAAGACATTAAAGGGCTCATAATTAAACTACTAAATTGTTCTTTACCTTGACGAATCCCCCCGTTTTCCGAGACTGACTTCCACAGTATAAAATATCAGGGTTTTAATTTAGAGAAGAATGCTGCTCCCAGGCAAACCCCAGCTTTTGCTTCAGCTCGTGAGTCGGTCCCAGGCTGCCTTGCTGCTCTTCGTAAGCCCAGAATATCGTGGCAGAAAGCCTAATGCATTGGTGGCATTTCTTGGGAAGGCTGCTCTGCAGGTTTGTGGCATGTTGTCACACATTTGCAGAAATAGCTGCGTGTTGATGTTGGATAACCCAGCCTTATTACTCAGGAAAAAAGTCTCGTTGACTTTTGGCCCGTATGCTTTTGAAAATGTGTATTGTGAACAGCCCGCGAGCCCTGCCGAGGCTGAAGGCACATGCTTCCAGGCAAAGCGGATTCCCAGAGTAACGTGCAGTTCCCGAAGATTTGCTATCGAAATACTCCCCCAAATCCAAAGCCTGGGAAGACAGTGGGAGCTGAGTGACAGGATCTCCCACCCCAGGTCAGCGTAGGACCTCAAAGAGACTGCCAAGCCTCTAAGCCGGTGATTTTATACAGGCAGTGGCATCGTGCCTTCATCCAGATGACTGATGTTTGGGTGGGGTGGGATGGGCGCGGGAGCCAGCCAAGGGGGATTGAGTCTTTTTGTGTTTCCCCTTTGGAAATTGCTCTGTTCATCAGAAGGGTCGTGTGTCCAGCACGTACACCAAGGTTAATGGGGAGACTGGGTTGTCTACCCAGAGGTCTTACGGCTCTCAGCTGGCTCTGGCTGTCTGTGTCCTCACAGAGCTCACACGCAGGGCTGTAATAGTCAGTGGCCTTCCATGCCAGCCTCCTCAGGAGGTTTTTACTGTCGGAACAGGCAGAAAGTACACATCTGATTACCACAGGTAGAGACGAAAGCTTGAAACCCCTGATAAGCATGATTTGGGTGGACCTCTGCAGTCCTAGGAACCTGATGGTGAACAGCAATTCCCCAAAAATCTACGCCGTCTTCAACAAAGAAAACCAGTCTCATGGTTGCTATGCCCACGATGACCCACGGAAGAGGTAGGTCCCTTTACTGTGGTGCAGTGTCCAGCAGTTCAAGAAGCCTTCCCGTAAATATTAGCCTGTCTGGGACATTAGGCCACCGTGGTGTTCACTCTGCATGCTTGCTCAGAGCTGGGGTGGGTGTCCTGCGCGGCACTGCACCGTGCTGTGGGGACGTTCTGGTCAGGATCCATCTAACCTAACGTAGGCTGAGGTGAACTGCACCCTCCAAGTGCCTCTGTCTCTCCTTTGACAATGACAGGAGCCTAATGCCTCACTGCATGTAGATGAAGCCCACCCTGGTTGCCACTTGTATTTTACTTCAGAGAGATTGGCTTGAGATGCATTTAAAAAACTGAGATTTACAAAAATGTTGCTTCAGGGAGGTGCCAGTATCCTGTCTTGGTGTGTGAGACCTGTAGGTGAGTCCCAGCCGGGAACGTTTCCTAAATCATGTTCCCTCCTGCTGCCCATTTTCCCCATAGAGGTGCCCTCAGGGTAGTTTTTAACCTTTGCTGTGTAAGTTAGTCTGTCCCACCCCGAAGATGTAATATCATCTACCGTCTTAATCAATATCCCACCAGCCTTTACTCAGATCTCAGAGGAAAAGACCCTGTATCAGTTTTAAAATTCTTGGAAACAACTTTGTTCTTAGGCTACGTCTTCGCTGCTGGAAGACTGTTTGCTTACCCCGTGGTAGATATCTCACTCTAAAACCCCAATTCAGAGCAGCATGAGGAGCTTTTACTTTGAGATAGGTCTTTCACTCCTCCTGGGATTTACCTCCATTAGTCATAGGGAAGTAAAAGCTCCCTTGCCCTCCCCTTCATTGATATTTCCCAGTGAGATACTGAATTTAGCAATCCCACTGGAAAAACCACCCTTTTTTTTTGGCAGAGAAGCTGCAGCTGTAAGTGTTTATGGGAAATAAAGATATCTGATTAGGTTTTTTTTTTACACACTAGGCTGCATACCCTCTGGTAACCTTGTTATTTGTTATAGTGTTGGAGGCAGTGGAAGAATGGAAAGACTGCAGTTTCTCAGCGGCGCAGCTAGAGCTGGCCCACCTTCCAAAATACAGAGGTGCTGTTGCTGTTCAGAGATATTTTATTGAAGAAAGTGATACTGCTTTCGACAAAGCCAGGCACGGCCTTATAGTAAGGGCTGGTTAGGAGCCTCAGCAAAATGTTATTGTCATCCGGAGCCATGTTTACCCTTAAGGGACACATTAGAAAAAACAATGGACAATGGGCCATACTGACAGCTTATGGGAGGAAATAAATGAAAGAAAGCAAGCTTACTATGCTTTGGTGAAGCTGACATGGAAACAGCTGACAAAGGTCAGTACCTTATGGCTTTGCAAATGGTGAAAATATTGATTGTCCTGGCTTGTCACAGAAGGTGAAAACACCTATTGTGCATGGTGAGTATATGAAAAAAAAAAAAAAGGGTGATACTTACTGCAGTGAATAGCCAGTGATGAATGCGGTGAATAATGTGTGATGCGCATCGCCTAAGACAGTGAGTGGAACCCCCTGAGGCAGGGAATATTTTTGTGTTGCCTCTTTATACAGTGTGGGATTAGTTTCTCCTAAATGGAGGCTCCAGAACCTAAGACCTAAAGAAGAGCCCAGTCTAACCACTTTCCTAACCTCACAGGCAGCTAAATTCATTAGGCGCTTTCCTCCTTAGGCTGAAGGATCCTGGAGCAATGAACGTTAGTGGCCAGAAGTAGCAGTTCTGAGAAGGGGATGCCCATCTGCCCCCACACACCTTCCCAGAAGTCTGCTGTGACCCAGAGGTGGTTGGAGAGGAGCTTCAGCTCCACACAGGATCTTTGCAAAGCCCAAGCATGGAGATGCGGTGGGGATGAGGGGAGCAGCCTGAGGACTCCATCTGCTCCCTGGGACAGGGACCAAAAGCTGAAACTAGAACTCACTTAAGTCAGGCGTCCAAAGGACTGGGTGGACTGGATCCCTCCCAGTGTTACCAGTGACGCTGGGATTCCAGTGAGGTTCACCGAGAGTCTGTGCAACAGGGGTCATGGGCAACAACTTGGGATTATTTACACCAGCGTAGTTCTCAAAGTTTACACTGTGGATTTCTTGGTCTAGCACAGCTAAGCATTGCCAAAAAAAGTACATTCCTAACTCTGGTTAGATAATCCAAGTGTTCTATTTCAATCTGAATTCACTGTGAAAACAAGATGACTTGGGTTTTAGGCAGTGGCTGTATCTCCACTCCAGGTTTACACAGGAGCCCGGGGCAGCTCGCTCAGGTTGCTGTGTCTTTTGGGCTGTTTTCACCTACATCAGATAAATTGGAGCAGCAAACTTTTAGAGTCCGGAAAGCTCTTAAGATCTCCCCAGAGATCTGTCCTTCGCACAGAGCTGCACGTGGCTCAGTGGCTGTAGAGTCGGGCCAGTGCCTGAGGCTGTGAGAGGTGCCCAGTGTGGCACGGGGGTGGATGTGGGACCCCTACCAGCCTGAGGAGGACCTGGGGCAGCTTTCCTATATAACCCCTGCCCAAGGGTTGTCAATTCATGTTTCACAGTTTGTACTGCTCTCTGCTCTTTGCATTTAGAAAATAAAAGCTTGTCCTGTCTTTGCAGATACAGCATCCAAATATGGTTCTGGTGACCCCTTGGTGAGAGGAGGGCAGCACGTGGTGCATGAAAAGCACCGTGTCTCCAGTGCAAACCTGGCCCTGCCATCAGCCCCACTGAAGAAATGTGCGCTGGCAGTTCCCGTCCGTAGGTGTTACTGACTGACAGAGAGCGATGGAGGCAGAAAAATGTCAAAGTGTTAGAAAAGTCAATATTATTAAGACCTTGCTCCCCTCGCTTCCCTGTTCCGAGTAGTTTCTTGAGTATGACCAATTACATTCTTTTTTTATGACCAGTCACAAATGCAGTTTTTATTAGCTGGTTTGCTCAATGATTCAAATGTATAGACTTTATTTCAGTCTCATTTGAGTTGGAGGAAAGCATACAAGGATTTTTGCTGGCTTAAATTAGTGGAACTGCCCCTTTGGCTGAATGACAGGGCCCTCGCCTTGCAGAGCAGAGCTCCAGCCCCGTCTCTGACTTTTGCCTGTAAATTAGTTTGTGAAGTGGTGTTTATTGCTACATTGGGAGGTTAAGACAGCCTAATTGTATGTTTGTACAGGAGAAAACATCACGCCAGAGCCTTAAGCAATTATTCTTTCCATGTCCTTTCACTATTTAATCTTGACACTGTTCAGAGGGGAAAGGAGACAATTTGTCTTCACCCTACAGCCAATTAGCAGTAAAAGTGCAGAATGGCTAATGCAATCTCTGCTGAAGTGCCATCGTCCATTCATCAATATGAGATCCTGAAATAGGATGCATCTAGAACCCCTCGTTGGGGATTGTTCTGAGCCCGTGCCTGGTCGCAGCCAAGGATATCTCTGTGATTTATAGCTCAGCGCGTGGTTCCAACGTGTGACAGTGCTCAGCACCTCTCCTCCCACTTTTCCTCTCCAGTGGCCATCTTCTCTTTATGAAAGAGTTATTCTCCCGAGTATCAGCCTTTTCAACAGGCCATTACTCACCGAAATGTTTTGTCTTTTCTAAACAGCTAAGGTGAATCACAGGGAATTGCCTTTCTTTCCCAAGGAGGACACGCCAAATATAAGCCAGACAAGTAGCACCTTCTCTGAGTTGGCTAAAAGGCATGGCACAGCAAAGGTAGTCCTGACTGCCACTGTGTTAGAAAGAAGAAATCTCTCTTTTGGACCATATCTTATCTATGGAAGTGGTAAATCTCTTAAAACCATCCAGGTCTTGTGCCCCACATTTACATGCCATAAGCCTACAGAGCCACAGTCAGACCCAGGGTAAATGACTGACAACAGTGGAGCTTTGCTCTTGGTATTTGTTCTGGATGTCCAGGATTCAGTTTCCTTGAAAGCGTCTGCAGGGAGGTTCTCTCAATGTTTTTCTTGTCCACAAAATATTTCTCTTAAAAGAGCTATGTAAACCCCAGGAGGATCTGTCTTCTTGGGGCTAGCGCATCGGGGCCCCAGCTATTTTTTACTGAATGCTTAAATATATGCAGTAAGAACAAGCCCATGCTAAATTTTGCTTTGAACTGGCAGGGCAGAAGTTTTTTGGGCTCCTCCCCAAGGGTGATCTAGTCCTATATGTTTTAAGAGGTTAAATTCAGCCCCTGAGTGTTGGTACAGGCAATTGCATTGCATCAGGAATGGGCATGACCCCTAATTTTTATAATAAATGATACAAGAGGAGACCTACCCAGAAATGATGGTTAAATCCTTACTGTGCTTCTTCATCATCCCAACCCATTTTGGTGGAGTAAAAGAAGCTTTCCCTCAAAGATGCTGAGTTTTGATACAGGAAAACTAGACATTTTCAAAGAGGCTTTATTTGCTGGATGAAATAAAAGGGAGGCGCCAAGAACATTTAATCAAATGCTCATTACTGAGAGGATCCAAGAAAAAAACACTGGCTGCTCTATTCCCCTCCAAGCCAACAGACCATTCTGAAGGCTTCAGCATCTATCTAGCTATATATACATACACAAGATGTTCTTACACTTCCAACAAAGGATAAGGTGGAGGAGGACTAGTGGTTAGCAAGATGGGAACAGGACAACATGTGAGACCAGTCTGGGAAACGTGTTAGACTATTCCAAAGCTTCAATTTTGACCTTTCTTCAGGAAAAAAAAAGAAAAGCGCTTTATGTAAAACCCCTCAGATCTTTAGCTTCTCGGAGAAATTGTCTTTTGCCAAATAACACAGTCACTTACTTACATTCCATATGTCTCTGCCAGCGGGTATGTCCCAGGCTACATGTGCTACTAAAATGGGGAGTGTAAATCTGGATAGGGTGCTCACGCCAAGCTTAGGGATGTGAGAGGACAGGAGAGAGGCTTTAAAAGCTTCACTGCCTTAAAACGCACCTAGGAAGGCGGTCGCGGGTGCTGCACTGTATGTGGAAGCTCTGCTTCCCGGGGACCCCAGGGACAGGAGGAGTGACGTCACAATGACGTCATGCCGGTCCTGAGCTTCCCTAATGTTAATCACAGCAGCATCTGCCGCAGGAAAGCGTTTCTGGGAGAAAGGTGTCAAAAACATGACACTTTCCAACCGTAGCCGGAGTGGGGAGTTTCAAGCGGCGGAGCGCTGACGCCGCATCCCCCGGGGCCTGAACCACTTCTCTTCTAGGTGTCTGACTGTCAAATGTGCTGCGGCGCGTGTTTTTCCTCTCTTTCGTTTACTTTATTGAGGACGGCACCGGTTACAGCTGTTTAAAAAATATCTGAGCAGGTTATTATGGGAAAGGACAGAAGAAGTTGTTGCTGCATAAACGCAAAACTCAGATGGTTTTCTTTGCAAGGGTGAAGACCATTAGTGGTTTTACTTCCTGGGCTGTTTTTGGGGAGGGGAGGCATCTTTGGGGTGAGAGAGCGAGCAGAATGGGCAGTTGGGGATTTTGGAGCGCTGACTGCAGCTCTGGCACTGATTCCCGCTGAAACTTAGCTAAAAATTTCAAATTGGAGTCTCTGAAAGGTCGATAATAATAAGTAATAGGGCTGGCCGGAAAACAAGAATTCTGTTTTGTGAAAAATGTTGCGGTTTCAAAATTTGTTTTCATTCCAGTGCAGAAAGAATATGAGATCTTTCTTCCTTTCTTTCTTTTTCAAGGGAGAGGGGAGAAAATAAAAAATAGACAGATTAACAGAAGCCTTAATAGTCTAGTAGGTTAGGGCAATGGTTCAGATGAGGAACTTGACCTGACATCTCCCTGTCCGAGGTGAGATGGGGGATCTTGGCTATCCAAAGTTGGTTTTCCCACACAGTAATTCTATCCCAGACATTAAAAATTTTCTTGACAGCTTTTTCATTGAAACACTTGTGTTTCTTGAAAAAGTTTTAATACCATGACTTTTTTTTTTTTATTTAGAGCGGAAATCAGGACATTTCTTGGTAATTTCTAATAACCACATGTATATATATTTTTATTACTCATAGCAACTGCCAGGTGCACAGACAGTCCTTCATCTCATAGATGCTATCCAACTGTTTGCTGAAACTGGGGGAGATACAGAATGACAACACATCTGAATATTTGGCCGTTTCCATAGAAGGTTGTTTAAAATTCTGATTGTGTGTTTTGTTCTGCAACTTTTCACTGTGAGGGTGGTGAGGCAATGGAACAGGTTGCCCAGAGAAGTTGTTGAGGCCTCATCCCTGGAGGTGTTCAAGGCCAGGCTAGATGTGGCCTTGGGCAACCTGGTCTAGTGGGAGGTGTCCCTGCCCATGGCAGGGGGGTTGGAACTCGATGATGTTCAAGGTCCCTTCCAACCTAAACCATTCTGTGTTTCTATGTTAGAAATAGAGGTCCTAGCATCTCTGACTTCACCTCGCCACCTCTGAAATGAGGAAGATAGTGGTAGGATCTTTTCCCATCTAGCAGGGATAGTGAAAGGTTTAATTAATATCGAACAGCTCTTTGAATATGACAGTCTTAAGTGTCGTTTGAATACCTCACCTTGAATACCTCGTATGGCCAAGACAGTCAGAGGCATAATCAAAGATACAAACATGGTGCAACATATCAGGACTAACACTCCAGAGTATCTAAACAGAACCAGCCCAACAAAGGTCTGGTCGATCGACCGGCGAATGGCTGTTCTCAGTTTTGGCCGTGGCACAACATGAGATCATTTATAAATAATCAGTTTTTGTTTACCCAAATGTTTTATGTGAAAGCTTTGGAGGGTTCTCCTAGGTAAAGTGAGGTGATATGAAGTACAATGGGGATGAGGTGTAGCTGTAGCTACTACTTTGCTTGTTGTAGCTAATATCCAGTGCTTAAGTGGTGCTACAGGAGATGAGATTGCAATTGCAGGGAATTCACACAAGAAACAGACTTTTCTGCAGAGTACTGCAGACATTAGACCTACAGGTGCAGCCTGTGAACTTGTAAAGTCTTTTCAAAATTCAACTGGGGCTTTTCCAAAGCAAAATACAATTTCTGTAGGCAAAATAGATTTAACACCTATTCTTGCATAGCTGCGAGTCTCCGTAGCTACCACTGAAACCAATTAAATTTAAAAATACAATATTGGACTCTTGGTATATAATAGTTCTGTGCTCACTAGTTCTCAGATCGCCATCTTTTAGCCAAGCAGAGAAAAAATACTTAAGCAGGCCTTTTAATTCCCTTTGTAGCCTTTCTTCATCTACTTGCATCAAGCCATGGCGACTCTTTTTAAGCTGAGCTGGCTGGAGTGTGATCTTAGGGGCTTTGTGGAGGAACACAGAGAGCCTCAGGGAAATGGGGAGTGACTGTTTTCCCCTCTGTGTTGGTGACATCTCTGGCAAGCCCAACAAATTCAGCAGCAGCAGCAACAGTAAGAACAAACTGTGAGATGCCACCTTGTATTTTCATAATATAGCAGAGACTTCAGTGAGTTAATCCTTGTAAAACAGCCTCTGAAGTGGCTGAAATGGGTTGACGTGGGAAGCTGGGGTTAAAAAAGTCAAATTTGGATGTCTATAGTAAGGCAGCTAAATATGAGCACCTATTTTTTTCCCCCTTGAAAGGCAGAGTGTTTTGGCTGAACTGCTTTATTTGTTGATGTCCAGGTTCAGAATGGGTTTGCAGGACACAGGATTTACCTTTTGATCTTTCTTGAGGAGGCCCAATGTCTGCTTCCCCTAACGTGAGCATTTCCCCAGCTGCTTGGGGACGGGGATTGTTCCAGCCCTTCGTTTAGACCTGAGCACAGAAACACGCGTCTCTCCTTTCCCTGGCTAAGAAAGCAACAATGGGTAAAATTCAGTGAAAATCCATCAGTTTAATATTATTTTTTTTTTTTAGATTGTAAATGTGATTATTTTATAACATAAAAAATTCTGGGAGAAAAGTCCATGCCTGTCTTCTACATTGGGAAAGCCCTTGACCTTTGATGGGTGTTACAGGAAATAAAGACAGGAACAGGAGTAGCTGGTCCATGATGCAGGACACATAATTATGCTGTTGAATAGAATAATACCTTGGCCATAAGCAATAGTATTTATACTAATACTGTGCTGTACTGAATTCATCCTATTTAGCAGCTGAAGCGGATCTAGCTGGCATTCAGACTGTGCTGCTAGGTTGGGTTTGAGCGCGCATCATAACTGCAACTTTTGTACCATCATTGGCCCAGAAATCTAACAAGCAGATGATTTGAACAGTTTGTCCTGAAAGAAATAAGCCAATGAGCTATGAAAACTCACTACGTTTAAGGCAACAACCCCTCAAGTAGCTATTTTAAGGCCTGGGAATCCGCTCTCTTGGTTTTGATGAATCTGTGTTGCCATATGGAAGCTGAGCGTAACTGGGAGAATGGGAGGGAGCTACAGGGGATGGGTGGCCTCAGGCAAAGAGGTCTCACAAACTTCTTGCGACATCTTTTCTGTCACTTTCAGAAATATGGTCGGTAATGTCAGACAAATAAATATATGTATTCATGAGATAGCAGAGATATGCTTTGGGCCATGTATTAAAGGCTTGACAAAGAGCTCGGAGATAAGCAACAAAATCGGTGGTGATCCTTTTCATAAACACAGGAAAGTAACTGAAAATTCCCTGCAGGGGTAGGGATCTACTGAGGGAGGACACTTACCTCAGGAAAGAAAAGATTTGGCTGCTGCCACAGATCCATTTTCCCAAGATTAAAAATAACACAAGGGAAGAGTTTGTGAAACCAGCTCCTGAGACATCAGGTTTTTGGAATTTGGAATCAAAAATTGATTCTTTTGGCCCACTTTGGTGAAAACAGTGGAAAGACTAGATTTATTTGAAAGAGAAATTAAAAAAACATGAGCAGTAATAAAAAATAGTACTGACTATGACAGTAGGACAATTTATAATTGGGGGTCAAGTATCCTATTAGTTTGGGGCTATTTCTCTTTAAATAGAAGACCAGTCACAAAGGATTCCTGAGAGATGATATAATCTGAAACTATATTGGAAAAAAGTTTGCTTCTCTCTTAAATTACCAGGGCCTTTTGTATCCTAGTAAAATACTTTATTACTTGATCTGGCTCTAGAGAAACAGTGATTCCATAACAAACCTTTCCCAGGACTTTAATTATTTCCTTTATTATATCCTGAAAAAGGACCAGGTCACTTCTGAAGGCCGCAGAAAGAGTATAATATTATTTTTTTTTCCTGGGCAAACAAACAAAAACCAAAGGAATGTTTCTTTATATCGCAATCCTAAATTGAAGTTAGGTTGCTAAGTGCAATAGTTGTGTTCCCAGAAACATGTCTCAGAATATATTTCAAAGAATTATCTGATGATCTTCTAGTGAATCCCTTAAAAGCCAGCCCTGCCCCAACGCAACTGTGAATCTTTTTTGTCACTGCAAATATAAGGAGGCTTTTCAAATGAAAGCCCATGTGGCTTGTGAATCATTTAGGTGCTTCTATAAAAGCCCTGACGTTTGATGTTTCAGCGACGGACCCAGCTGTGCATCACGGGGCATGTTCGTGCTTTCAACGGCTATAAATTTCTGACAGTGCCTGACCAGTTCCCCATATGATGGCCCGTTACGGATATTGTCCCTCTGAAACTTGCCTGGTGAAGTGGGCACTCAACACAGAGTAGCCACTGAAAACGAGAAAGATGTCCCAAAAGTGTTTGTCACCTTGCAGGACAAACAGGCAACACAGGGCCCTCCTGTGTGCAATTCTACTGAGAATTTTTTGTAACAGAAAACTATAGCTTAATTCATAGTTAAATTGCTAATTTTTCCTCCCTCCCTCCCTTCCTCCTTTCCTCCCTTCCTCTTTTCCTTCCTTCCTTCCTTCCTTCCTTCCTTCCTTCCTTCCTTCCTTCCTTCCCTCCTT